>BGPR01043326.1:0-12983 GCA_013235015.1 Araneus ventricosus
GAAGTTTTGTAACAATTAATTTTTAACTTTAATTAAGTAAATAGTTAATTTTAATTAATCAAATGATTTTAATAGTTAATTTGATAATAGGTTTTTTGACAGAATACTTTAATTTGATATTTAACTAAACATGACGGGACCATGATTTGTTAATGAAATCAATATAAAGTAGCCAAAAACGATAGATATTTAAATAAGATTTTCCTTTATCCTTTTTACTATTGAAAAATATCTCCTTAACTTTAAAATTGTTTGGGATTTTCTGCCTGAGTATTTGGTTTTAACCGTCGATGGAGATTTAAATTTACTGTTCAAATTGGCTGCATTGATATCCTATGCTTTAAAAACATGTATTAAATTTGCCACACACAATGTTTAATAATTTTATTCTCTTATATGTTAAGAATTTAGTGACTGTCGGAAACCACCAGGGACTGAAATTAACTGAAGAGAACTTTCCTTCCCCGCCACCAGGGGTTTTGTTTACCTTGCTGCTCTCTTGGTTTTAGCGGCCAACTTTGCTACGCGCGCTTTTGTAATCCCGTTTTTCTAACTAATGTAAATATAAAATTAGTCATGTAAACTTAATCATTATTAAATATTTTCATTCTTAAAGATTTACTCCCTGACTACATACCTGCCACATAATAAAGAGATTTCAGATTATATTAAAGCCACTCCACTATGAAGAAATCCTGATACGACCAAAACAAAGGTAAGCGTTAGTTACCTATAATTTAAAGATGTTTTGATCGTAATAGTGACTATTATCTCTGTAAGCAGGGAGTTCTCTAAATGAGCCCGTTTTAGTAGTATTTAAGTGTTTCCATGTCATGTAATTTTACCATATGACAAAGTATTGTTCACACAATTATATTGTAACCTAGATTAAATAAATTAATTTTTAAATCTAGAGTCTTTCTTTATTTGTGCCAAGAGTCAATTTCTTGTTACTGTTTCAGATAGGCTGGCTTAATGTTATCTAGGAAATTTTTGCACTGTTGAGATGTTTATTTCTTTATGACTCCTACCTGTTGAATGATTATGTGTTGAGATATAAAAAAAATTGACCAATGTACTGACCGATAAATCTATCATAACTTTTTGGAATGAAAAATGGAATGATAAAACCTTGATATAGCAAAAAATTAAATGTCACGAAAACAGAATCACAGCGTAAATATTGCAATGTGTAGAAACAATAAAGTCATTGGCTATGTCTGTATAGATCAATATGTAATATTTCATGACTTTTGTAACATTAACGTAAAGGAATCTACCTTTGCCTTCAAGCTTGCCGAAAAGGGATTTTTATTAGTAGTAGAGATTAGAGATTTTGAGATGTTTTGTTTCTCGAGACGCAGATTGCACGTAATGCAAAGGGTTTTAATTAGTTTAATATTTCAAGCCTTAAAAGTTCTTCAAATTTCCATGTACGACGAAACGACTTCTCTTTTGTCTGTAGCCACAAATAAATTATGTTTGATATTAGAACAGCTGTTTATTTAGTCTGATGCTACGTCACACAGAGCAATTGTCACAACAAAATGATAAACATCCTTCTGTAGTGCGCTAAAAAACTTTCTCCCTACCGTTGTTTACGATGAAGTTACATCCGTTTGTAATCGGTGCAAATGTTTAGAATAACTGTATACTTCCTCTTCGTGCGAACTCCAGTGGATACCGAGTTCGTCAGGATTGATTGTCGACGTAAAAGAAGAAATCGGAGTGTTTGCCAGTTTCCCTGGGTGTATCCATCACTGTCAGCAGCGATCGCAGCGGTGCATTCCAGCAGCTCGGGCCTGACGTCATCCCAATTAATTAAGTGAGGATTAACAGCTCTCGCGCTTCGTCAATCGATGAGCGACAACCTGTTAGTGGGAGGTGGATCGGCTCCATTGTGGACGCCACTGCTCGTTCCTCAGTTAAAACTTGGAAACAAAACGTCGAAGGGATTCCACGAAGAATTTTCGTCTGGACATTTTTCATTTACATGATTTATCAAAACAAGTAATAAAAAAAAAATTTTTAAAGTCAATTCCTACCTTAATAATTAATAGATTAATAGTTTTCGAGATATAATGAAAAACGTAAGGCGCATGCGCAAGGATATGGCTAAAATATGGGGGTGCTTCGATGATCCCATGGGCCAAATATATATCCAAGAACCAAGTCTGTAATGTTAATGGTTTTCGAGATATAATGAAAAACGTACTGCGCATGGCATGCGTCATGCAAAATATGAAATGACAGACAAGAAAGCGAATTAATATTGCATTGTCATCTAGTTCTGAGCTATGTTTAAAGTTTCAAGTCTCCAACTCATCGGGAAGTTAGTTTAAAATCGATTGCAAAATTTGAACAAGATATATATATATATATATATAGGGAGAGTGTGAGCTAATAGTAAGAATTGAACAATGATAAAAATAAATAAATGAAACTAATAAAAAAGGTTAATAATACATCTTAACCCCCTGATGTAATAAAAAGAGGAGAAATTTCTTTTTATTTAACTTAATTTCTACTATCCGCCTTCGGAGACCAGCGTTTTTCTAGGGATATAATTTCAATTAAATCTTTTATGATATTCTTGATTCCCTTCACAAAGTAATTTTAAATTTCATTTGTGACAGACATTTAACCCATGCAAACATACATGACCCACGCTGACCGACTCACCCAAAGGGTTTGGAGTCAGCAAGGATCGACGGGGAGGAGTCAGACAAGTGAAGAAAGAACAAAGTTTCAATTAACAGACCTACCTATTTGGAAGGTATGAAGTACAAAGCCACGTGCAAATAGGAAAAAAACCCACAAATACAAACAAAAACATACAGAAAAACAAACAAAAACATACAGAACACAAAAGCACCAACTGTGCTACAAAACAAAACCAACGTGGTAAAACTCAAGAAACAAAAAAGTATAATAAAAAACAGAAACTCAATCAAAGGATTACTTACATAACAATAAATACTTTGAGTGCAGTAAATTAATGTACAGAAGTTAAATACAACTGAGATCATAAACGCTGCAAATTATTACAAATTTTCCTAGAAATTGACTTCAACCTATTTAAAAATGAATAACTTTTACAAAGTTCTCTAATCCAGTGAGTCCGAGCAGCACCTGTCGGTAGTAGTAAATGATAGTCCTTGGTATACACACATGAAGTCAAGTAATGGTCAACATCTCCATGCTCACCACGCAAACAATCAGGATTGTTCAAAATCTTGAACCTGCACAGATATGCTGGAGAAGGTCCATGATTGGTAAGCAGATAAATGACATATTTGTTGCTAATCAATAAGTCCAGATTTGCTGACGGAAGAATTTTTTTTGTATGTTTGCCAGTGGTGGAGTTTTTCCAGTATGAGTTCCACTCGTTCAGAAGGAATTCCTTACAAACTCTTTTTACGTAAGAATAAGGAGCAGGTATAGACATATCGGTCCCACAAGATGAAGCAATTTTTGCAAAGTGATCAGCCAGCTCATTGCCCGTGTTACTGGCATGAACTTTCACCCAGACAAGGCTGACTAGATCCTTAGCATTGTACAGATTATCCTTAACTGATAATACAAAATTAGATTTGATTTTGGGGCTTCTAATCGCATCAATAGAGGACTTGCTATCAGAAAACACTTTGATCTTAACATTTCTTTCCAAGGCCCAACCAGCAGCAAAATTAATTACCGCCAGCTCAGCCTGGAAAACAGAGTTAAAAGAATCCATTTTATAGAAAAAAACAGGAAATAGTGAATTTCTTTCAAAAATGCACACCGAGAATCCAACTTTGTCACCAATCCTGGACCCGTCGGTGTACACTTCATAATCATAATCAGTAGTCCTCACAAATTATGATTTTTCTATTCGAAGAAATAGAATTTATATATCTATAAAAATCTAGGGAAATAAGATCGATCAGTTCCCTATACCCATGTTCTTTCAGTAGCCTGGCAACGAGTTCGGGGGTATGCAGTGGTCATAAGTAGCCCTGCACCTGTTCATGAACGTCCCTAGTGGTGTCAAGTAACTTTCTGCGTCATGTGACATACAATTGTGCGCTGTCGGCATCAACTTCACTCTCTTATTTTTACTCTTTCGAAATACGCATTTGATTTCAACACTAAACTGGCGCGGGACAGTTTACTTCCAGCAGCATGTTAACTGGATGAAAATACATTTATTAAAAGATAGCATTAAACATTTAGATATTACCTCAGCTTTCAATAATGGAAGAGAAACACGCAAATAAATATTTGTTTAAACAATGTAAACGGTTTGAATTCCGTTGCAACGATGAAAAGTTATTGTTGTGAATTATGCCCAAAAAATATTTTTAAAAATTTATTAAAGTTAGAGGAAAAAACGTACGACAACTTAATTGATATCAATGAAAAGGCAATTTTTCGCACTTTCAGATGGCATAAAAATGATTCTTGTGCTGTAATATTTTCGGAAGTTATTAAGAAAAAACGCCAAAATTTCGCTTCATTTTTAATTAATTAAAATTTCAAAAAAGGGCTCCGAGGTGGACATTCCCAACCTCCAAAGAATTTTTGTTAGGCACAGGAAGCGAGTTTGCCAATATCACTTGTTAGTCTCGTAAAGTAGAGACAGGCAGCTTGAGTAACACTAGTTATGAAGAGCTGCTGGATAATGAGCTAAAAGCGTCCTGGCTTATTGCATGCAGCGGAATTTCTATGAGATAGAGCATTTCAGAAATGGCGAATCGTATCAGTTAAAAGAGACATTTATTTGGACGACCACATTTAAGAACATACCACCACAGATCACCACACTTCCATTTAACAAGGCTGATACTCGTCCTACATCTTATAGGTACAGCAACAGCTTACATGGCACTGAAGTCTCTCCGAGGAGAGAATGCTTAGAGGACCTACAGACCGTACCTCTTTCTAAATAACATAGTAGAGACAAGCATATATACTCTGCTAATAATCAGTATATCTACATATCAGCTGCGGGAATCGAATAGACAACGACATACGATTCCGATTAAATAGCTGCTAAATATGGATGTCAAGTGAAGTGACTATCTCAAAGAAATGACGTAAAATCTTAAAGAAAGAATGCTTCGAATCTTCAAGTAAAGGTACGAGAGACAATTTCGAAAAGATGCAGGCTTCGTAGCTTAAAATGCAGAATTTCCTAACAAGAACAACAAGGTTCATCGTAAAAAAGTCTTCGTGTTGCTTCAAAATGGCCGCTAGTGTAAATAAACTAAGCGAAACAACTTTGCAAAACCATTCGATGAAATTGCGTTTGTTCCTTTAACTGGCTATCACATCCCAGCGTTTATAGGCACGAAAATACTTTCGTGTCTCATACATAATGTAAGAAACACTTTTAAATAAAATATTATAACACACAAAATTATCTTACAGTGTGCCGTTTTCACTATAAATCAAAATGAGAATATGAGTCGCCTAAGCCTCCTTCCGCTGGAGAGGTACAGAAGTTTGGAGAGTGGCGGTCAGCGAAGGTGTAATCGTCGTCACATATCACTGTTCAAAATAAAAAGTCCCTCTCAAAACATTTCTCTCGCTGTTTCGAAACGGGACCTTAGGGTAACTAAACTTGTCCAAGAAACTTGTTTTGTAGACGACCACAATTAAGAACATATTTACAGATAGCATTTCCATTTAAAGAGGTTCATACTCGTCCTACATCTTATACGTACAGTAACAACTTTCAGCTGAAGTCTCTCCGAGGAGAGAATGCTTAGAGGACCGTACCTCCTCTCTTTCTCTCTTTCCTCTCTCTCTCTCTTTCTAAAATGGCATAGTAGAGACAAGTACATATACTCTGTTAATAATCAGATCTATATATCAGCTGCGGGAATCGGATAGACAACGTCATACGATTCCGATTCAATAGCTGCTAAATATGGATGTCAAGTGAAGTGATTAGTTTAAAGAAAGAATGCTTCAAATCTTAGAATAAAGGTACGAGAGACAATTTAGAAAAAATGCAAGCTTCTTAGCTTAAAATGCAGAATTTCCTAACAATTTTCGTGCCCAAAGTTGTTGCTCTAAGTCTGGCGGTCTGTCCTGTAGCGCCCAACACACGCACGCACGCACACGCGCATTCTCCTTTACTAGGGGGCTCTGCCCCCTGCTCGCTAAAGCTCGCCAACCCCCAGAAGGATTGCGTTGCAATCCTCCCAGGTTTGCTACGCAAACCCTGCTCGCTTCGCTCGCTATAATGAAGACACTGTGTGTCCTAGAAGTTATTTTAAAATCTTCATATATATATATATATGAATCGGCTTTATTTTGCTTCTGATGCTTTAACTTAAATCAGCACAGAATAAAATTTTTTAGCCTCAAAAAAGATATTTTTCTTCAAATAGAACTTACAAAGTAAAGCTGATTTCCTTTTAATGCTTTCACCTTAATAAAGAAGGAATAAAATTTTTTGGCCCTGAAAAGGGCCGTTTTTTATATAGTGAAAGCACCAGGAACCTCCCCATAAACACAATTAAATATTTCACATTTTGGAGCTATCACAGAAACAGATTCAAAAGATTGTGCTGTACGAAAGCAGGTATATACATATTCAATAAATTCCTATATATAAAATAATATACAACATTGAAGACTGTGCTCTACAAAAAAAGTTACTCTGAGATAATCAAGTCTAAAGATTACGGTAATTAAAAGAATATTACAGGTATATTAATGGCATGTAAATAAATTCTGAACATGCATTCTTGTGGAAATTTATAAAATCAGAAATAAAAATCAATTGACAAACTAGGCAGTTCACCAAGAAATGAAAGCGAGTAAAAAACAGAAAACATTCATTCGGGTTAAAACCCTTGGCCTTCGAATAACCAAATCCTACATATACAAACCTGCATCTAATCTTCATGTTTTACTTAACTTCTACACTTCATGTTGCAAAAAAAGTAGAATTTTGTAAATCGATTTGTCACTCTTCCCAATGAATTTTGGAATTTTGCATTTGTAATAAATCCTCCATCACAAATAAATGATTCAATATTTTCGAACTACTTATCATGAATCGATTGGTTCTAATCAGAACTTGATTCATACATGGCGTCATCTAGTGGTGAAAAAAGATTTTCAAATTAGAATATCTACACGATGAGTAATACAATTGGCATAAAAATCTCTGCTAATAATCTATATATAATTCTCTTATGTAGCTTTTACAAAAAAGGGTCGAATTTTAATCAAAGTTGTTTGGCAACAAATGCAAAAGTTTGATTTGTTTCATCCGCGAAAGTTCAGTTGCTCTGTGTGATCACGTTTATTGAAAACCATTTTAGTAGTTGGAAATTTTGTAAAAATAATTACACCTTTAAGTCGTGCTGATATATTATCCGAAATGAACAAAGGCGCACTGAATTGAGTCAGGAAATAGCCCAGGAATCCACTATAAGATCGACGTATTCGGAAACGAAGCCGATACTCGAACAAAACGTGTGTGGCCCGGAATATGTTGATAAACATATAATTTGTGGAACCTTCATGTCCTGAGCCAGTGCGGTTTTCTTTTGTAGCTGCTTATTGAAGAAGAGAAAATGTCTATGGCATACAAAATGCTGCCATGATGAGTTGTCTGTTGGCATTTTATAATCGAACTATTAAAAATACGTTAACCGAAAATCTAATTTGATGTTAAAAAATTATCGACAGCGAATTCCTGGGAATACAATTGCCTTTAAAATTCATTTGATGGAGCACAAATTAAAACCACCACGTGGAATCAAATATACTGTTACTGTATATGGTCAGGGCAAAATACAGAGTTTCCTGCATGCAAGTGACCAAAATAAGTTACAGATACAACTTATATATTTAATTGAGCGAGGCAACAGAGAAAACGCTTGAGTAACAATCAAAAATTGGTTGTAACATGTTTTGAAAACTTGATTTTGTTAAGGAACAATCCTTGCTCAGTCTATCTTCTTCAATGCACCGATTGGTACAAGACACCAACTACATCAGTGAAAATGGCATTTTTTGGAAGATAAACTGATAGGCCTATAATGCTCCTACTTTTATGAACATGCAGCAGCTACATTTTAGGTGATACTAGAGAGCCCCCCAGCCAACTGAGAAATTTAGGAAATCTAGTTGGGAGCCATACGCCAAAGCATTTCATCTTAAATCAATGTTGTGATCCAATGATCTTATCCTTTGCTATTCAAGGAGCGAGCAGGTTGAAACACTGAATGGAAGAAAGGAGAATACAAAGCAAGGTTCCGTACATCAACTATAAAAGAGTTATACAAGATCAAGAAAATAAGTTTCAGTATTTTAAAAAATAATAGAAGTCTCTTTTTCAGAAAGCAACATTGTTGATATGTTAAACCGAAGGCTCACGTTTACTTTAAGACAAACCAAGATTTATAACGAAACCTCCTTATCAGTTTTAGATGCTTTGAGTGTCGAGCATATTATACGGTCTGGAAAACTGAGTATGCTCGCTATCTTTTCAAGTATCTACGCTCATATGCAGCCACCTGGCCAGATGCAGCCTGGCTGGTGGTACGCAAGTTGTGTTGACTTTCTTATGATTGTGTCCATCTGGTCTAGCCTAAACAGTATGAGGGTGCAGGAACCCAGTTAGAATGAGACAGGCCGGTTTAATATGAATTAAGTGAACTTTTAGAAGATATTTAGCAATGGTCATTTGAAACCTGTTTTACCAGTGGTTGAAGTTCAAAAGAGTTTGCCTCATGCCACATTCTAAGAAGGATTCTGAAAGCAAAATTCAACACCAAGATGACATTACAAGTTGGGGGGGGAGTGCAGACCCATTCTGGCACTGGACTTAATTTTCCTAAATATATAAAATGCATGGTAAGGAAGTGGCCCATGTGAAATTATAAATATACCTCCATGCATGAGACAGTGCTGCAAAGTTTCAATTCAAGGATGATACAGAGGAAAAATGTTAGCTTGGATACCCTAATATCGCAGAAGACGAACCTGTCCAGGTAGGGAACATTCCATCGATAACAGACAGGTTGTCCCCTATAACGTTTAAAAAATCTAATGCTATTAATGTTGAAGTTTAAACAAAGAAAGTGTCAGCATTTATATAATGGCACAAAGGACATGATGGCGCCCTCGGTCACACAAAAGAAGGTGCTCTGGATCATGATGAAATTTTAAGTTTGCTGAAGGTATGTTAGTGCACCCGCAGTCATGGCGCTTTAAATGGAATTTACCGACGCATAACCTATTACCGGTGCTTAGCTGCATTTACCACTGTTAACAGCCGACAGGCGGCTCAAGACGGTCAATAGCTCAAGCACCAGCTGCTTAAGAAAAACACCGACTAACACGGCGGTTTGAACTAAAACTGGTGATCCTTCAGCTCACAACATTTCTTACCTGATTCCATTGGCCATTATGTGTTTGATAAGAGTACCACAACGGAAGAAGCGACAACGTGGTGGACAAAATAATATTGGATACCAGTAGTTAGTATACTGGATTCTGAGAGTACTTATTTGAGGATGCTAATACTGGCAAGTCTGGGGCCATTAGGTTTTGATGATATTTGTTCGTAGTTCGCTTAAGATGGTTTATACTTCAACAAAGGCTGTGAGTAAGTGGACTCTTCTGAGGTGACTACAGCAGCGATGCTTCTTGAAATGAAGCTAAATAAATTTCTAATCTCCGAGAAGTTGCATGCTGTTCGCAATGATTTGTGGCTTGAGAAGTGGAGGAGGTTCCAGATTTATGGGTGCATCAAGTTTCACTTTGTGAGACTTTGTGCATCGTTATTCTGAGCAGACTGGCCTTGCGTAATTTCTGTAGATAGCTGAGTGAACTGCTTATCCTACACTGTCTCCAAAAAACTGCATCTACTAACCTGTAGATTTGCCTGCAAGTGTTTCTGAGAGAGCTTTTGTAACTTGATGTTGTGGAAGAGCAGGCTAAAGCTATATTATACTTTACAAGAATAGTGACAGCTGGAATGTTGTGGAAATTCATTATGCATATCAACGCTGCAGATACACCCCAAGTTGTTTTTAGATGGGGAATCCTGTTGGGACAGGAAAAACTTTTGTTTATTCAACTTTGCTTCCGGCACACAATACGTAGTAGAGGTGATGATGTTGTTGCATCTGCACAAGGTAACCTATTAATAGGGGAGCAATAGCCCATTCTGTTTTAAAATTCCAATTGATTTTAAATGTACATCTACTGTACTTGAAGCCTACTACAAAAGAAGCTGACATGTTACTGAAAACAAATTAATTGTGGGATGAAGCACCTAATGACACATGTTCGCTTTCTTAGCTGTTACAGATCTTTGGCAAGATCCTCACAAAGAACCAAGTTTGGGGCAAAAGTCATCCACTGGGTGATTTTCAAGTTCTTTCCGTAGTACCTGTAAGAGGTCTTGGAACATGTAGACCGTTGCCAGCTCCTTAAAAAAACACGCCTTTGGTTGAAATTTCAGCAAAGAGACAAAAAAATATGCGTGCTCCTTGAATCTGAAAAGGATTTCTGGTTGGACAGAGAGAAAAAAGTGGCTCAACGATTCAGCTGTTTTGCAATGCTACCCTTCAATACATAAGACCCTGTACATCAATTGTACAAGTGATGATTTTGTGTGTGACCCCAGTGAGCTAAAGGTCGAGCTATCCTTACCGTTAATAATGAGCGATCCATGGAAATCAACAATAAAGTGTTGAATTTATGCTGGAAATGAAACTGTTTATAAGAAGATATGATCATGAGTGAAGATCCTCAAGATCAATTGATACTTCTGAAGTGAATTTTTTTGACACCAACTGGTTTTGCCTCCATATGAGTTATTAAAGTTGAAAATAGGTTGCATTGTAATGCTGTTGAGAAATTTAATTCCCTCTAAAGATTATGCAATGGTACAGCTCAATTATCACAAAATTGCAGCAAAACATCATTCTGGTATCCATTGATGGGTACAAAGACGTGTTTCTCATTCCTGAATCCCTTTGATCCCATCTCGACTAACATGCCTTTCAAATTAAATGGCGTAATTTCCATTCGTTTAGCTTCCTTTCCATGATTAATTAATAAGTCGCAAGGCCAAACTTTGAAAAGATATACTAATGAGCTTGCTCTTTTAGTCATGACATCCTATGTTGGTTTATCACATAATGATCTTTGAATCTGTTTCTCTGTAGTAGCTCCAAATGAAATATTTAACTGTGTTTGCTTATAGTTTTCTGTGATTGATTGTCATGTATTTTTTTACTTATATTTTTAATTTGTTTCACTGTTGTATATTATTTTATATCTGAGGAATATAATTGCTTTGATACAATTTTTTTTGTAGAGCACCACAGTCTTCAATGTTGTATATTATTATATGAATGTATTGAATATGCATATACCTGCTTTCGTACAATTTATGTTTTCGTAGAGCACGATCTTTTGAATCTGTTTCTGTGGTAGCTCCAAAATGTGAAATATTTAACTGTGTTTATGTTTTCTGTGATTGATTGCTCATGTATTTTTTGTATTATATTTTAAATTTGTTTCAGTCAAAGTTGTATATTATTTATGTATCTGAGTGATTGAATATACCTGCTTTTGATACAATTTTTTTTGTAGATACAATCTCTTCAATGTTTGTATATTATTTTATATCATGTGAATGTATCATGTATATATACCCGTTTCTGTATTAACAGGCGTTTTCGCAGAGCACGATCTTGAATAGGTTTCTGTAGACCAAAAATCTGAAATATTTAATCGTGCTTATGAGAAGTTTCTATGACTGATTGTCAAGTGTATTTTTTGCACTGCATTTTTAATTATTTCAGTGTTGTATATATTTTGTATCTGAGTGGATTGAAATATACCTGCTTTTGATGGTTAAATTTTTGTAAGAGCTACAGTCTTCAATGTTGTATATTATTTTACATGGGTGAACGTATTGAATATGGTTGCGTACCCGCTTGCAATAATTTATGGTTTCGTAGGTTAATGACCTTTAACCTTGTTTCTGTGGTAGCTCCAAAATGTGGAAATATTTTAACTGCATTATGAGGAAAGTTTTCAGATTGATTGTCAAGTGTATTTTTTGCATTATATTTTAAATTTGTTTCAATGTTGCATTATCTTGAGTGGATTGAATATAATTGCTTGATACAATTTTTTACATAACTTCAATTGCTAGTATATTATTTTATATATGAATGTGTACTGAATATGTATATACCTCGTTTCTGTACAATATATGCTTCTTCGTAGAGCAATGATCTTTGAATATGTTTCTGTGTGTTCCAAAATCTGAAATATTTAACCTGTGTTTATGAGGAAGTTTTCTGATTGATTGTCAAGTGTATTTTTTGCACTGCATTTTAATTTGTTTCAGTGTTGTATATATTTTACACTGAGTGGATCGAACATACCCGTTTTGATAAGCTAATTTTTTTTGCAGAGCACAGTCTTCAATACGTTGTATATTATTTTATATGAAATGGCTTGAATATGTATATACCTGTTTTCGTAATAATTTAGATGTTTTGTAGAGCACGATCTTTTGAATCTGTTTCTGTGGTAGCTCCAAAATCTGAAATATTTTAACTGTGTTTTATGAGGAAGTTTTCTGTGATTGATCATCAAGTGGTATTTTGCATTACATTTTAATTTGTTTCAATGTTGTATATTATTTTATATCTGAGTGATTGAATATTTGCTTTGATACAATTTTTTTTGTAGATATATCTCAATGTTGTATTATTTTATATGTATTGAATATGTATATATCTGCTTGTACACTTATGTTTTTCGTAGAGCATGATCTTTGAACTGTTTCTGTGTCTAAAATGTGAAATATTTGAACTGTGTTTATGAGAAGTTTTCTGTGATTGATTACTGTATGTATTTTATTGCATTTCATACTTTAATTTGTTTCAATCGTTGTATATTATTTTATATCTGAGTGGATTTAGTCAGTCTGTTTTGATACAATT
>BGPR01043327.1:0-12982 GCA_013235015.1 Araneus ventricosus
AAAATGAAATTTTCAGTCTCCCTCTGTAGTGTGTCAACGGAAATACAGGCACATGTCCAACAGATCAACTCTTCAAGCTAGTGCGATGTGGCATGATTGTTCTGGGAAATAGTGCCCCACAAATCGTAGTCGCTGGAAGTGAGATCTGGTGTGTTTGGAGACCAATCCATACTTGTTCCAGTAAATGTGAACAGTCAGTGGCGTACCTACATAAAATGGCGCCCAGGGCTAAAAAACCGAAACTGAGCCCCTCTTTTGTTTTTCTTCTGAAATGTGTTTCTCATTTTCTTTTCGGAAACTTTAAAGTGCAAAAATTAAAAGTGCAAATAAACTTAAAAGTTAACATATAAATCATTTTTGAGTTGATAGGATTTACAAATTTTTTAACCAAATTTCGCTTAATTTTCACAGACAACTTGGTGCATTCTAACTTTAATCCCTTAAATACGGCTGAAATAAGAAAATGAAAGTTTTTTGTAAGAAACTTTCGATATGTTAGAAAAATACAAATAAAAGGTGCATTACATTTATCTCGTGTTTGAAAAATAATATAAAATGTGTAAAATTCTCTCAATCAATAAAGAAAACTCCACACATATACGAATATAAATGAACAATTCTATACATTGCTTTTTTGCCCATAGACAGTATATAAAATCTTTAAACATTGAAGTAAATCTGTTGCTAACACTGAGAAAATCATACAATACCTTAGTGACTAATATATTTAATAATATTCATAATATAATCCATCATATAATTTCGTACATATCTTTAAATATATTAATCAAAATTTACTACAAATTAAGTTTAATAATGTTTTATCAAACACCTTATGAAAAAGCTGAAATTCATTGCATGAAATTAGGGGATAAGCTATTTCAGGGGGAAAAACGCTGATTCAAAAATGAATTAAAATTACAACGTTATTAATTTATGTCTGACATGTAAAATCGCACTTCCTTATTATTTTAGTAGACATTACTTATGTGCATAAAAAATGATACATTATTTCTGAAAACTTTTGAAGGCTATAGAGTATCGAAATGTTATAAATTAACTTTTCTGGCTTTAATGAAGCAAAAGTGTTTATAATTACAATACTTTAGAACTTAAATGTTTTTACATTTACATGGATTAAAAAAATTATTGCCATATTTAGATATTTAAATAATTATTTTATTTTGAGTATTGGTAGTTTAATGACTTGATAGTCAAGGAAAATTTTATTATGTTTTTTAACAGTGAAATTAATTGGTGACAGCGAGGAAAGAAAACGCTTCACATTACGGCAGGAATTGAATTTCTCTTCTTTATGCATTTGTTCTCGTTAATTATTAAAAAAAACAGCTTTCATTTCTCTTGATTTAAACGTCAACATGGATTAACAATTTTTACCAGAAATTGCAAAACTTTATGTTGTCTTTTCTCTCTCTCTCTCAGTATTTTTTAGTTTGCTTTTGGCAGAACAACATCATGTTGGTTTTGCGAAATAAAATTTAAAATAAACACTATCGCCTTTTCCTGATACTAATTCTGCAAATATTCAGTACTAAAAACAGTTTAAAAGTAGCGATCTTACGTTTTTAAAGATGCTAGAGGGCTCTTACACTGCGCAAAAAATATGGAGGAATACTGCACTCTTCACTCTTTGCTGGTTGAAAATAGGAATGACACTTTTGAACAATTTAACACCAATTTCCGAAGAAACTGATATCAGTCAGTATGAATCAGGCATACCGTGTGAAAACATCAGAAATCCTGTTGAGATAATCATCCTTAACCATCTCTCTTATTTCCTACCCCACCGAGACTCAAATCTTTGAAAGGACCTTCCTTTTAAACGTGTTTTTAATTTCATTGATGTGGGTTTGAGTCAGCAAATATCTGAAACATAATATTACTTGTTTTTTTGTCGCAGCTTGAGGTTTCCGGGTTGTAAAAACGACAGTACGTTAAGTTTTTCCCATACTTTGTTGATACTATTTCAATTTTTACGAATCTTGGAAAAAAAGAGCTTCACACAAAAAACCTACTTTTCTTTTAAATACAACCAATTGATTCCTTAATTTTAAGCCCCCTGGAAATTGCGCCCAGGGCACGCGCCCCACCTGCCCAAACGTAGTTACGTCACTGTGAACAGTTCAACGAATGACTCTATATTCTGCGAGTTTCAAATTAGCGTCCTTTATTACCTTTAGCGTCACCATTTCCATTGACACACTACAGATGGTGATTGAAAATTTCTTTCTTGGCATTATTCTTGAAATTTCATTCTGTGAAAGCTGCACACCTTTAATCGATTGTGATGCGATTGCAACGATTTCTAACAAAGGAAGGTTTATACCCTTTTACTGTGCCGCCATGCTAGGACTAAGGCATGTAGCGCTACCTTCTGGCAACATTTGTAATTAATTCTGAAGCTTCTGTATCAGAGTTTCAAAATAAACATGCAATTGGTTTCAAATGCTTAAATATTTAATGTATCAATTTTAAAGTCGCCCCTAGATGACGCTGCTGTAGCTCTCTCTGTTCAAGAATTTTCTGTGTGCTAATAAACGTTATGTTTTGAAAGATCTCGCTGCATTTATTTCGAAATTTTAAGTCTGACATTAAGGAAATCTTATATGTTGCCGAACTTCGGGAGAATCGTGAATTCTTTAGATAATTCAGAGAATTAAAATTGCCAGACTTAAGTCATTTTTGAAAATGGAGTTGGGGGAGAACAAGAAGGTGTTGTTATTAGACAGTTGACTGCTAATCACTGGCAAAATTGAACCATACTGCTTAAAAACGAATATAGTTGTCGAAGAAAAACCATCTGGGGAGCAGCAACCAAATCAAATATCAGAATGCTTAACATTCTAGAAAATAATATAATCCGTCTAATATGTAATGCTGGATGATATATGCGAAATAAAGATATAAGAAATGCAATTAAGCTATTGTTCAATCCTCACTAGATGGCGCCCTGAACAATATATCTGTATTTTTGCAATGCCTATGTAAGGCTAGAATTTGATGTAACATTCTAAGTAGAATCTGAGTGTATATTCAGTGTTGGGCGTTGTCTATTTCACTCTTGTTCAATTTAACCGGATATTTGCTGAATATGATGCCGTTTTTAACCTGTTAATTTTAATAAACTGTTTGTTCTTTTATCTGTAATAGTCTTGAATTGAAACTAAATCCTACAGCTATTCTCTTTAAAGGAAATTATCAAAAATGTCGCATCAAAATTCTACCATAATCTTGATAGAATTGATAATGAAGCCATTCATCAACTTGAAAATTATTCTCCGATCCGAAAAGTTAAAGACCACGGAAGATTCTTTTGTAATTTTAATTATAATTGATAAAAAATTAGGAATAGCTATTCTTGCTACATGTTTTAGCCCCTTGTCCCCCCCCCCTCCACCAATCCTGAAGAGCAGTTCCAAACGGCATGTCACTTTCCTATCAGAGCAATTAATAGTATAACATCACATCCAAAGATCTGAATTGGGTTGATACCAGTTGTTACCCTGAGAGTTGGGTTGATACCAGGTTTTGCTGTATCAGGTACAAGTTGATACTGATAAGCTCTGGTACCTGATACTTTTACTTGATACTTTTGTATCTGATACAGCCGATAACCCATCCCTTCCTTTCGGTACGAATCTGGGTAGTCGGCACTCGGGTATTGATACGAGATTTATGCCTTGGCGATGCTAGCATGTGTTATGTGCATTTTTTTACAACTACCTATATATATTATTTCTTATTATTACCTGAAATAAAATGATTTCCAACGCATTTTTTTTTACCTTTTCTTGAAATGTTAATAAGATTGATCGGATTTTTAATGATTAAATAAATATATTTTGCTTCAAACATTTCTTTATTCGAAACAAATAAGTAACTCAAACGACAGAATTATTATTAGTAAAATAAATTGAACATAACAATTAAATTCTGAACATGAATAGAATTTTCAGAATATAACGATTTAAAAAATTTAATTAAACAGAAAATATTTATATTTTAAAATATAAATATACGATGAAATACTTTAAATTAAAATGAAAATGGAACTGTTGCTATCAGTCTTTTAAGTTTTAGAAAAATCTTTACTTCTCAAAAATGCTTTAAGAAATAATGTACAGAATTAAAATTAGTAACTTAAGCTAAAGGTAACAAGCAATTTTGGAAGAGGAGGAGATAATAGTTTTTAAAGCTAAAGGTCTATTAATATAAAGAGTTTAATATGAACAACTTGAAACAAAAAACATGAGATTTCTCTTTAATTAAGAAAAGAGGGAAATAGGTATATTAACAAAAATATAACATCGAGAACATACAAGGTATTTTTTATAGTTCAATATTGTAATCTATAATGGCACACAAACCGGTAATATAGCTTGCCAAGGAGAAGTCCAACAAAAGAGTTCAAGAGAGAGATAAAAATAATTCAATAATTATTGTTTTAAAAAACTAATTTTTACTTTGCCAAAAGATAATCTTTTTTTTTTTTTGTAATTTAAAATTAGTACCACTATCGAAAAAAATGAGTTGTCATGGAACGGATGTCACAATTATGCAAAAATGTTTTCTGACTAGTTTTATTTTAATACTGAAAATTGTACCTCTCTTCTCGCCTCTATTTCAATCGTTCTTTAATAAGGAAGTACCCAACTTTCCGGGGATCATTCTTGATCGAGATTTTCCTACACTGGTGTATGATGCTGAAATCCTATCATATTTTTTCCACAAAATTAATGGATTACATAGCAATCACACACTTACCAATCTCAGCTCGGATATCCCGCCTTCCGATACACTTAACTATTTGTTTCTCTCTTTTCCACCCCCATCCGTTATGACTTCAAAACCTAGGCCACATGCACTTCATCATCATACCTCTGCCGAAGACGGGAAGCTATCCCCAATCGGGAATTGCATCATTCTGATATTATTGTATCATTTGATACTTGAATCAATCTCATATTTTTGTATCATATGATACTTGTATCAATCTGATATTTTGTATCATATGATTCTTTCTTATCAGCCGACCGAAAAGGAACGCGACGGAAGCGATTACTTATCGATGTCATTCGAGACAGAAAACTGATACCGAGTACCTGACACTTTTGGTCTGCATCATTTTGGAGTATCTGATACTTTTGCGTACCTGATACAAAGTATCAAGTTGATATAGTATCATCCAACCCTAATCTGAGTTCTCTGCACTGCAGCAGCTACTCTTCAAAAGCATCAGTTCTTGCAGTGCTCGAGCAACAATCCCATAAGATCCAGATGGACTTCCACCCACACACTTTGCCTCCAACAACAGGAGCAGATCATCTAATTAACAGAACTGAAACTATCCAGAATCACCAATGTACCATTACCGGGGAAGGTGCCCCAGAAATTACTTGCTTCATTACTAAGAAGCTCCCAAAAATTACTTGCTTCATTACTAGAAAGCTTCCAAAAATTACTTGCTTCATTAATAGAAAGCTATGTAGAAAATGTAAAGAAAAGCATATCGCAGGATTAGTTGCAATTCAGCCTGTAGTTCAGTCCTCACTGAAACGATCATTCGCTTGAAGTCACACCAGGCCCTTGGGCTACAGCCCCCAATGGATAAGATGGCACTGTGTCAGCCCGGAACAACGGTTTAACACTTGAAAGGGAGAAAGGCAAAGAACATGACCATCCTGAACGAGATCTTCCCAAGACGCAGCGGAAGTTCCTTAGGACATTTACAAAATTTGAAAGTCTGAAATAAGATAAAATGAATGAATCCTCTTTTGGATATCATAATTTTTGCAGCACAAAATCAATATTTTGCGGAGAAAATTTCGGTTCTATAGAACTTATTAACGCATAGAGTGATTAGCGATTGTAAATGTAGATTATTACTTTTAAGATGGCATTTAAAGAGCGAAATAAATTAAAAATCAACTACCGACATTTAAACGTTAGCAGAGAGCTTTATTATCTAAATATATCGACCCCTTTTATATTCAGAACACAAAATGTCGGACATCTTTCCTATCTGTTCACAGGATATTAACCAAATTTATATTCTGGGTTGTTTTTTCATGAAGATTGTATTTATGACATCAAAAAAAGATGTTGCGATTGAATATTTTGAAATTAGTGCAATTTTAAAATGCAAATGACCAATTAGGAAAATAAATTTTAATATACCTTATTCCAAGTAAAATGGTATCTTTTGTTTTAATACTTGATTAACGACGGCAGAATAATGCTCGATAGTTCGTTTATTTTTACCGCGACTGTACATTAAATTCGTATCTTTAATAGAATTCATAATTTAATGTAAATATGATGCATTAAAAGACTTATAACATCCAATGCATATAGTATCATCTTTAGGCCTCAAGACGTACAGATGGGAATTAAGACCAAGAAGAACATAGATTTCACTTTCCAGTTTCTTAAACGATAGCAGCGCCACTGCTTGCCACACCAGCGCTGTAAAACCTCGGAGCTTACACTTTCTGTATTCTCGAAAAGAAACCGTGAGCTCATATGTACTACATCAGCTTTTATTGTTACATAAGACGGTTTAGGACCTCTTCAATTAACTTTGTAGCCAGAATTTTAGTTCCAAATTGCGTTAATCACGGAAAACAGCTTAAGCTGTATTTTCCCTCAAGTTGGCCCAAAGCCAGCTTTGGTTTTGTCTATATAGCATTAACCTCTGTGCATTTTTTACCTTGTGCTGAAAACAAAGCAAAATTTAGAATACATAAATAATTAAAATTATTTAAGATCTGGAACTATCAACACGCAATGCTGTGCTTTTTAATAAATGTTCTTTAATACAATACTTTAACTAATACACTGAATTTATAAAAATAAGGTCAAAGTGGATATTTAAAAATACACTTGCAAGCCAAACGGTTCGCGTATAGTAAAAATATGGTTTTATGAATTTTTATAAGTTTAGTAAATTTTCTTCTGACCACTCCATAATTAGAAGAAAAACTGCGAAACAAAATTAACAGGAAAGAAACAAAGCTTAGCTTTTATTATTCATGTTTTTCTGTCACACTATTCAAAAGCACTCAGCCCGAGTAGAAGCGCATGTTTGCGTTAATATTCTATTAAAGATGTAGTATCAGAAACAAAATACAGCTTAGTTTGCAGCTCTTGCACGTTCGAAGATTTGCGAAGAACGATGCATAATATTCGAACACTATTATAACATCAGCGAACTACTGGCTCACAAGTGCTAATTCGTCGGAATGTGATAAAATTGTTCACATAAAAAGCTATATAGTAGTAAAAAATTCATATGTAATATTGAGAAATACATGTAGTACTAATCTTGTCTCATTTTTACCACTATATCAAATAAATATATTGTAATTTATAAATATGAATAATTGTCTTGAACATTGCAAAACACTTCAATCGTTGTTGCGAAAGGCCTGTAAAATGCATGCCTTAGACGGTACAAACATTAGTGATGGGTCAGATTCGTTCCTTTTGCGGACTCCGATACACGGATTTATTCCGACTCCGAAACTTATATGGATTTATTGCCCATAATTGCTTTAATAATCTTTATTATTGAACTTGTATTTTAATATAATTATTAATCATAATTAATAACACAATTTTAATTAGATAATTAATTTTATTGATATTGATTTTAATGAATAATTTTGATTAATAATTATAATTAGATAATTATTTATACTGCTGATAAATTTTATAATTAATTTAAATTACTAATTATAATTAGATAATTAATTTTATTGATGATAAATATGATAATTAATTTAAATTACTAATTATAATTAGATAATTAATTTTATTGATGATAAACATGATAATTAATTTAAATTACTAATTATAATTTTTAATTAACATTTCTATTAATTATTTAAAATTTCGTTAGTGAATTTAATGAAACTTTGCAAGAATCTTCAGTATTTTGACGCTTTTGATTTCTATGATTTATTAGGATTTCCTATGAATGTCATTTAATTTGATGGAAACAATATATTTACTGAAGCGTTCAGTAATGAAATTGCAGCTCAGATTTCTTTCTAATAAAATATCAAGTTTTTAATCTTGAAGAGCTCCATACAGTAAAAAATATTTTAATCATCATCAAGGAATATTAAACTACTCTTTACATTTATCAAATATCTACTGCTGTTAAAATCCGTTATTAACTACATTGATAAAGTGTAATTTTTTAGTGAATTTCTGTCAGTTGAATCAAATGCTTTTAAATTTTGAGCAAATTATAGATGTCATTTAAATATACCGTTACCGATACGGGCTTGCGTGGCTAGGTCAGTAGAACGCCGTGTAACGAGCCCAATTGACATGGGTTCGAGGCTAAGCTGGGTTATATGTCTTTCCCTCGCGGTTTCTGTAAGGCTAACGTTTTCGAGAATTTAAATTTAGGATATTCTCCTTTATAGTTTTTTTATAATATACATTCAGCTTCTTATTCTATTTTACTCTTTATTTCTAAACCTAATTTATTATTAGATAAATTTTGAATAATTCCTAGTGATCAAAATCAAATGGTATAAAAATATTTTTCGATGGCCGTTAAATTACTCACATTTAAGAAATATTATTTCTTAATAATTTCTAAATTGCGTTTTTATTTGTTGTCTTATCTTAAACTTGTATAACAAAAATTCTTGACTGTTTGAAAAGAGACCAGGCTCAAAATTTTCTCTCTTTTAAATAGTTTTTTAATTATTTTATAAAATCCATTAATTTCAATTTATCGAGATTCAACTAATGAAAAGATCTTTGATATTGTAATCTTGAGTTAAGAATAAAAAATTATAATTATTTTAATTAGAATTATTATTATTTCTTTTTACTAAGAAGTATATCAAAGAAGGTAGTTTAGCAATTTTTATAATATATAGCGAATGCAATTTTTTTCTGTTTAGAAGTGAAAGCTATTTTGATAGTAGATAAATAAATTCAGAAAATACAAAAATATTGCATTATCATTGGAATCTTTACTTAATTTCAGTTCGTTCAGAACACCAACAACTGTGTGAAAAATAGATTACAGAATACCATTTTATGCAAACATTAAAAAATTATTGTAAAATGCAACAAAAAGATATGCCATTTCAAATTAAATAACAGCATGTACAAATAGTAAAATTTTTGTATTAGATATCAAGCAATATCATGTGGAATACAAATATATAATTAAAACTGCATAACTGCATTGAGAGGCAATTTTTTGAATTCGGGCAACCTTATTGAATTAGCTTCGCAGAGGGTTAAATATACAATTACGATTTATGATTTGTGAAACGATATTTTGATATTAGAAATTTATTTTTAAATACTAAGCAAATAAACTATTATATTATTGAAATAATACATTTTTACAAAAGCGTTTCATCTATTCAACATAGGTTTGAAAACATCGTATTTAACATTGTCCCACATGTACACACAAGAGATTAATTTATTACAAAGTTTGCATAAAACATAGTGTGAGAGCTTTACAAGAAAAATATAAAAGATTCACTTTAACTTTAATATTTAAAAATAAACTTGTTATTTGAAGATTTTTTCTTAATACATATTTTGAAATTAAACGAATTTCGAATTTTATAATATGCTCTCTGTATGTCCTTTTCACTTCAACAGACTTTCTTTGAAAAAATAAAATTAAATAATTCTAATAAAAAAATGGCGAACAAACATTCATTCAGTATTAAATGGCTGATCGAAGAGAAGGTTATGACCTTCTTTCATCATTTCTTATTCTTATACTTTTCCCCAACATTCGTTTGTACTCGAAAGAGAGAAAATTTTTCTTTATTTTAGATTCAAACTTTTGGAGCTATCTTTGGTATTTTCTTGAAATCAATTTCTTGTAAATTTAAGAAATATTAAAAATACATTTCCGAATCTGTAAAACAATAAATGAGGAAATCATGGTTCCATTTATTGTTCATGTGACTTTTTTGTTCTCTCAAACTTTATTGTAAAAAAAGGCAGAAGAAACTTTATGATAAAACAGCTATTTAATTATTTTCATTTCAATTATAAATTTTTTTAAAGAATAATATTCCTTTCTTGAAAAAAGTGCGAAGTTAAATAAATAAGCTTATAAATGCGAATATTAAACTTTTTCTTTTTTGGTGTTTAGAATGAAATATACGACACATTATTTAAGAAACGGATATGCTTAGAAAAATTAACAAAATATTGACAACTAATATATATTCCTTCACTGTATTGTAAACTACATTATTGATGACATGTAAAAAATATTGCTCTGTATTTTATGTTAATATTTAAATTTCGTGTTATACAATACATTTAAAAGGTATTAATAATTGGATGGATTTTTATGCATCACACAAAAAGTGTTTGAAAAATGATTAAAATGAAGTTTATCAGCAGCAATAAATTTAATACATCACCTTTATCATAGAAAGAATTCATAATAATTGATAAAATAATTTTGTGCAAAAGTATCAGGTAAGCGAATATTAGTTGTTTCAATCGATAGTTTCCTGCATCAGATTGCTGTATTGTTATATTTTATGTCAACTAAATGAAGAGCAAACAACATATATAGACAAAATATTCCAATGCAATATTAGCTTTTTAAAGCCATTTCTTAAAACCGCAAATGACCAGACTTCTCCTCCACTCCCCGTCGTTTCATTGTTCACAATTGATGGCGCCGCTCGGAAGCGGAGGGCCTCAATTTCCTGGAATTTCTTTAAAGGAATAGGGGATTTCATTCTGCTTCCGTGAATGAAAAACAACCCAATCTTCTGAGACACAGAAATTATCACTCTTGCCGGGCTTAGAAAGTTGAAAAATAACATAAACTCACTAAAGTTTTGACTCCATGGTGCCCCTAGATGCACTTCGCTATTCGCTTTTTTTATTAATAGATATGTATAGGAAAAAACCCTTTAACCACCAAGTTTCTAGCTATTTGTTATAATTGACACTACTCTAAATGCATTAAGAGCAAACCCGGATAAGCGCTGTAAGAACCATTAAACAATGGAAGTTTTGGGATCCCCTTTTCCTCAACAACTTCTACCAAATAGTTTTTTTTATTGACATATACTTAATCCCCGTATAAGTAATTTTTATTTACAAATATTACTAAAAACAGAAATAACGAAACATTTAATTGCCGGTCACATTCAAGCTCATTTCAGTTTCTGGAGTATAAAATTTGAAAATATAAATTTAAATGTAATTTTAAACAAATAATAAAATAACTTTAGAAATTTTGCAGCAAAATCTAACAATCTAAATACTGTAATACAAAGTTTTACAGGACTGCTGGCTTATAAGTGAGTCAGCTAACTGCAAGAAAAAAGTTCTGGAACACACTGATATGCAAACGAAACTGAAAACTTCTAAAGAAAGTTCAGGAATTTAAACGATGCTCGATTTCAATTTGAAAAAGTTCAAGTACGCGCCTCTTGTAAATCAAACGAAATAAAGATATCACTTAACTCCTCTCCAAACTTTGACGCCACACCAGCGGGAAAAGTTTAATGACTGGCATTTTCAGTATAGGTGGAAAAATGAAAATGACGAATAATTTTATAAAAGTCATTCCTAAATTTTAAAAGCCATCTCTAATCTAAAAACATATGGATTTGCGTATATCGATGAGTTAAATGGTTTCTATGAGCAAATTTGGACTAAACTCCAAGATTTTAATAGACAGATTACAAGTAATACAAACTTGAATTGAGAGCTGATGCTGTCATAAAACTGATAAGTAAGGTTAAATTACTATTTTAGCTAGTTTATGTTGGCTACTGAGAGAATGAACCGCATATAGTGAATATCAGAGATGGCTTCAGCACTATTTTTCTCTCTGTAAGTAAAAAAGAATGGTCAAAATTACGAGAAAAGTATAGAAAGATATATATTACATGATACAACTTCCAGTTCATTATTTTGAAGGAAAATTTTTATCCTGTTATAAACCGGATTTATTTTCAGCTATATTTCTGAGGTTATGTAAGCTTGCGAACTTCAACAAACCTTCATAACTAATCAAGATATACGGATCTCAAGGAAGAATAATGATTGCAAATTTACAAATAAAATACTATGGAAATAATACCGTGTCAAAAAAAAACACGCTTATCTAAAAGAGAATGTTAATTTCCTATGTTCGAATCAGACCGAAGAACGCTATAAATAAAGCTTTTCAACTTTTCAGTATGCGAATGTAGTGAATCAGAACATATTAGGATGGTGATCATAACTTGAGGTTTTTGAGTCTATAGGTGCAAAAATCCAGGTGTTATAACCATATTAATAAACTTTTAATTTGGGGAAATAATTAAAATATAAATTGAAAGAAAGCCGATCAGTTGAGAAAGGTGAAATTTCGGGGATAATCTGGCACTGTGGTGGTTAATGTTCAAAAGTTACGAAATGAGTTGCGAAACTCTTTGTTCATACAGATTGCAAGTGGGAGGATTTTAATTAAAATGACGGCAGATGGTCATGAAATTGAGTTAGAGCACCAGGACTATTTTTAAACTAGAAATCTTAGCATGTTCTATGAAATCAGCTTGGTTACCATAGCCCAGGTGTAAAAAAGAAAAAAAAAAAAAGGCTTAAAATAGCGGAAGAAAATTTGAAAGTTCGGGAATAGGATAAAAATACAAAAAAATTTGAAGATTAAAATATCTTAAAGGAACAGTGGTGTTTATGATAGTTAATAAAACTATGGTGATTCTGATTTTTTATTTGCAGAACTACAGAAGTTATAGTTGTTTTAATTAGCTTTTAATTGGGGGGATTCATTAAAACATGAATAGAAAGAGCGACAATCAGTTGAGAAAGGTAAAAGTTTGGGGATAATATGGTACTATTGTAACAAAAGATAAATAGCAAGCATATTTTGAGTTAAATGACTCAAATCAAAATATTTTGACATTTTTATTTTAATGTTATCACCTCT
>BGPR01043328.1:0-10242 GCA_013235015.1 Araneus ventricosus
CAAAAGCTTAAAAGGTTCCGATAGATGAATAGTTTTAAATTATGAATATTACTGGTAAAGAACGATTAAGTCTAAGAAATTAAAAGTAAAAAATTATTCTTACAAATTACTTATATGTCGTTTGGTGGAAACTTTTTTTTGGTGGAAAATCATTTGGTATCTTTAAGCAACATTACACATTTTTGTTTAGTTTATATAAGAATATTTCAGTAAATAATCATCTGTCTTTCATTTCTCAGCTGCCCAAAAAGGTTTTATATCTAAGATTACTTTTTTCAATATTAATCGGTGAAATTATTCAGAATGCCGCGACAAGTAGATAATATAACGAAAGGCCAAATAATCGATTTTACCAATCTAAATTTCTCTTACAGACAAATAAGTCGACAGCTTGAAATCAATGTATTCACAGTTTCGTTATGGAAAGTAAATAAAAGATTGAGATGTAGTCAACAGTGTCATAGATTTCATGCCACGTCCAATGCAGCAGGTCATTGATAGAAATGATAGCTGTGCTTCTTATTAAATTGAAAATAGTTAATGTCTAATATATTTATGCATATAAAAGTTTGCATTGTTCACTTGTTATATTATTATATAAAATGTGATATAAAAATATTATGTAATTTTTTATTGTGTTTGAATTTAATATCATGCAACTCGAATTCTTATTTAGTAATATGTCATTGCCCCAAACGGTGAACTTTGAGAACACACCAAATATTCTTAGAGAACATCACTCTTCTAACAGCTGAAATGAAAAGTTTTAACAGAGTGACCTATTTTTTACGTTTGCATATATTGAAAGAGCCCCTCAATCGTTTTTCTAGTATATCTCCGGTTAATTAGAACAGATTGACCTGAACTTTTATATCTGTCGAATTTTTACTACGCAGAATAATTTAAAAGATAAAAAAATTGGGGGTTGCCGTCAGAAAATTTGAAGACGACTCAAATACAGTCAAACCCCGTTATAACGAAGCCTCAACGGACCGACTCAGAAGTTCGTTTTAACCGAGGTTCGCTGTATCCGTATTTGCAAAAAAATGCCCTAACATGCTGAGATACTACTTCTATAATAAACTTTTAACAACATAATATTTTCATTAGTAATTAGGGACAAATAAAGTATTAAATAATTCGCTTGCCAACGTTAGCCATGGTCACTGCAAAGTTCACAGAATGATAAGCAATTAAACTAAAATTGCAGAGAAAACACCTGATTGTTCCTAGGCCGTCTGACCAGAAAGTCCCCCCTTCCTTGATTGACACCAGACCAGGTGTTTACCGGGGCGAAGAGGGGAGATAGAAAATGTAAAGAGCCTTGACTATTGTTCCTTTGTCTCACTTATGGGGTTAGCAGCGACTCTAACAAAGGTACAATAGGTGAGGAATGTGGTCTCTGTACAAGAGTATTTCATGCAAAAGGGGTAACTCTTGTAGAAGTTGGGTTGACTTGAGCACAATTAGTAAACAATGTCCAATTGGGCAAGTGAAAAGTTTGAAGTTTTAGAAATTTTCAGTTCGCTATAACCGAGTCTCTAGCGTTTGCTGTTCATTGTAAACGTACGAAAATACATTATTAACATAGGATGCCTTCGTTCATCGGTTCTCTGTAACCGAGGGTTCGTTATATCCCGGGTTCGCTATATCGCGGTTCGAATGTATAAATATGTAGATGGCCCCTAAAGGAAATGGAAGTTCACATATTTTTAAAGAGGTGATACTCCCAAATTGAATGACAGAATTTCCTTCAATTTCCTTTTTAAGGATTAGGGGAAATAAGAAGTGTTTCGATACTTTTTTGACGGAATGCACCATGAAGTATAGGCAGTAGACAACAAAATTTAAAAATTTAGTTACAAAATTAACTAGATTTCCTGGACACTATTTTTTTATAAGATTCCTAATTATAGACAGCTGAAATGTAAGAAATAATTAAATTTTTTCGTAAAAAGAGGGAAAGGGCGTCCTCCCCCCCCCACGAGTCTCTACTACTGCCCCCTGCTGTTCCATGATTCGTTCTCAGATCCTCGCCAGATAACTGGAAGAGTTTCTTATTTTTGGTGATGTGATCGTAATGGATTAACCTTTAGGTACTCTATTCATTCCAGGGACTTGACTGCCCTTCGACGTATTCAGTTAAGAAAGCAATAAAAATTTCCCACTTTTTAAAATACTTGAACACTCTAGATAATAAGAAGAGCACTGTTCGTTTGGAGTTTTCAGTGTGTAATCGCGAGGAAAAAAACGAACTACCCAGCATTAATCTGCCTTCGTTCATCGGAAATTAAAACAAAAGGTACCAAATTTAAAGTAATAACATCTACTAAACGATTCTATATTTAAAACTTTCATAAGGGGTTGTCTACATATTTATATTTGCTCTTACTTTAAAATTTCTTTTACCAACACCAATTTTTGATAACATAATTAAATTTCCCATCACAAAATACCCCAAGATATCAATTTTGTTTAATTGACCATCAGAACATATTGGATATTTTGTGTTCGCGATATATAAGGGACCATTTCCATATTTTGATAGTGAAGCTCACTGCTTGCTTTTAAATGTCGGTGGTAGGATTTTAACTTATTTCCCTCATGAAAAGTCGTCTTAAAAATTACAATGTATTATTCACAATCGAGAAATACTAGATGCGTAACAAAATCCTGTAAAAATCAAATTTTCTTCATAAAATATGATTTTGATCCATATGTATTGCATTGCTAAATAAAAGAAAAATGATACCTTTCCTAAAAATATGGACGCCCCCCCCCAAGTGCAGCATTTTACAGAGAAAATGAAAAAAATTAATGTAACTTAAAAACTACTTTTTCGCAAAAGATGAAATTTTGCATGAACGTATTAAATAGCCTTCTGCATCGATCACTGTTAAAATTTGGGTGTGTTGCCACACAAAAATTTTTAAACATCAAATTTAAATAAACTATTTCCTGTGTTCAAAATTATTTAAAATCAAAAGTATAGGTGCAGAATGTGTATACTACTACATACTATGACATCGAAAAAGTTCTAGGTCAATAAATATATTATATCTCAAGATGTCAACAAATATTAAAAATCTTACTTTAACATTAGTGGCTCAAAATTTTATTTGCTTATAATTTCGAAATAAATAGAGCTAAAATGATAAAATTTGGTATCCGAGTATAACTTTTGACGCAGTTTTGAAATCCATCGAAAAAATGGGTATTGCTATTGGAAATTTAAATGTTCATGTAATTATAAGTATGTAGACAACCCCTTATGGCATTTTTAGATGTGGGACTATACGGGACTGTGATGAAATGATGTATAAATTAGAAAAGTATAAACGGTGCTTTACAGTATGTGTTTTCTGCCTTTGCCAACATCACATTTTCGCCCCCCCCCCAGATGGTGTTCCGCGTACTTCCATGGGTACGCGTACCACAGATTCTCTGTTGTAGATAACTGCCATTTCATTCTGCTGCATTTTATACATAACACTAGCCGCCTGCAGCGACCAGTTATTCGCCTGAAACATTAATGGATTGTGGCTATGCTTGGTGAAATAAATTGGCGGTTGTATAGGCTGAGGGCATCTAAGAATTATTTTTCCATTTATCTCGAAAATGGTGGGTGGTGAATAGCAGGCGACCCTTCTTGATATATCTATGGTCATAAGCTTCCAAAGAAACTAAAATTGTCAAAATCGATCCAGTGGTTTGGGCTAGGGGATTTTGTCAGGGTTTGTTTCCTAAAGAAAATGTACAGTGGAGGTTTGTTTTTTAGATTTCTCTCGAAATTGGAGGGTGGTGGAGGGCAGTCGACCCTTGATGACATATCTAGACGTCATCAGGTTTCATTTGAAATAAGAATTATCGAAATCGGTATAGGACAGTGGTCGGCAAACTCATTAGTCAAAAGAACTAAAGATCAGCAGTACAACATTTAAGATTCCTTTTGAGAGACAAATTCTTTTCAAGATCCATGTTTTTAGGAATAAGTTTAAACTTGCTTCTAACATTGAATTAAACCAGACATTATTATAATCATAGGTAGTCGAAATCGATTCGTGGTACAGCCGCACTCAGGTTGCTGAACAGCCACATGCGGCTCGCGATTCGAGGTATTCCGACCACTAGTCTAGGGGTTGATGCTGGAGAACTGTCTAAATGTTTCGCCAATTTATTTTAAATATATAGATCATGTTTAATTTGTAGCAGATCGAAAATTGAATTCATTTCTCTTTACAGGTGAAGGCCTCGTTTTCCACTGTAAATGATGGAGAAGCAGCCCAGTTTCGTGCTGAAGGTCTCCCTCGTGGAAATGGCTCTCAGGAGAGTGGGAAAAAGATTTAGTCTAGACATTTTTTTGTTAAAATTAAGTCAATACTTTTAAGCTTAAGAAAATAATTAAACCTTGAAACGTTAAAATGAAGTATATTGCTTTAACTTCAAACGATTTTTCATCAAAGGCAACCAACTTTAGAATAGTTTCGCATCTTTTTATTCTTGAAACTGGTAGAAAATTGAAATTTCGAGTTTATCGTTAATCTCACATTTGAAGCAAATCATAGTCTTTTGTAACTCTTTATGAATAAAATAAGCATTTAGCAAAGAATGTTCTTTGGTGATTAAGATTACCGAAATAAAATTATATATTTCATAGAACCTTGATCTATGGTAAAGGAATTAAAATTAGAGATAGAATTTTTTTTCAGGAAAATTTCAAAACTTGTGTATTCTCTTTTCTTAAATAACAAAAAGTTTACTTAAGCTCTCGTTCACTCATTATTAAGTTTAAGAAAATAATGCGACTCTCAAACGTTAAAATGAAGTCTATTTGTCTAACTCGAGATAATTTTTCACCAAAGCAGCCAACTTTTAAAAATAGTTTGACTAGTTTTCATTAATTAAATATTTTACAATCAATCATTCATTCATTCATTAAAAGTAACATAAGAATTTAAAACTTAGAAATTAATTAAAATAAACATCTAATTTAAAGTCAGAGGGAAAATTTTTCGTTTGACGGTTTGACGTTTTATTATTCTCAAAAACTGTGAGAAAAAACAGAATTTCGAGTTTCATTTCGGTAAATGTATTCTCTTTTAGAGAATTATGTTAAACTAATGCTTGTATTATTATTATTATTAAGCTTTAGAAAATAATACAACTCTCAAACGTTAAAATGAAGTCAATTTGTCTAACTCGAGATTATTTTTCATCAAAGCAGCCAACTTTTGAAAATAGTTTCACCAGTTTTTATAAATTAAATATTTTACAATCATTCATTAAAAGTAACATAAGAATTTAAAACTTAGAAGTTAAGTAAAATAAGTATAATACTTTAAAATTTACAGGATTAAGCCGAAACCACCACTCGATGTGTCTTAGGGATATATCACCTCAATCCTGTTTTTCATAAATTAAACTAGTCTATGAGAAGCTTTTTACATCATCTTCTAACAAATATCGTTTATCATCGAATGTAGACAAGACTCTTTTGTTTCGTTATATTGTAAAAATGTGGTGCTTCTCACTACCAATTCTGAATTGTGACGCACTTAAGGGATTACAATTGAGTAAACAATTTCGAAAATTAGCATGTTTCAATTGTTGTTGTCGCACACTCTTACTAATGGCTTTAGCTCTTTGTTTTTCGTCTCTGACACTGAGGATTGAATAAATTTTCAGGGTTCGTACTCCTCCTGAAATTCCTGAAAAACTCCTGAATTTTGTTTAATTTTTCTAAGGGCCCTGAAAACTCCTGAAAATTGTGTTTTTTATCCTGATATTTCTTTTTGTCTCCTGAAAAATTACAATCGAAGAGCAAAGGATAAAATTATGATAAAACATAAAAATATGACTTTTCTATTTTTACTTATTGATAGAAAGTCGCTGGAATGCGAAATTCTTACTTAAAGAGTCTACTGCGCATGTTCCAAGTTACCGCAATCGGGAAAGATGGGAGAATTGATATTTAGTATACTTTTTTGCCAATTTTATAAAAATTGTCCACACTACCCCCTTCTCCCCTACAATTGATTTTTTTTCACGTTATCTCCTGAATTTTCTGTACTGTACTCCTAAAAAATCTTTAGAAACTCCTGAAAAAATCTTTAGAAACTCCTGAAAAAATCTTTAGAAACTCCTGAAAAAATCCTTAGAAACTCCTGAAAAAATCCTTAGAAACTCCTGAATTTTACTATCATATATACAGTATGAACCCTGCATTTTGGAATGTTATCGGAATTAAATCGTAAACTGGAATAAAATTATCTCTTAGCATTCGTTATTAAAATTATTTACATCACTTTCAAGCTTAAGAAAATGATACAATCTTGAAACGTGTAAGCGTTGCTATTTCCTCCCAAAGCTTATTTTTATCTAATCCATATTTTTGTCTATGTGAGGATGTTCTTTGCGCAAAAATCAAAGCAATTTACCACGTGTGTTTGCTTCTCTGTGTCATGGATTATCTAATGTTTCGACAATATTCGGCTCTGTTGTTCGATCATCGTCTGTCGCATTCACTTAGTGTGTGTGTGTGTGATGGTATGTGAAATAAAGTTCTATGATAACAAAGTTATCTCCTATCCACCTCAGCAATTGGTTTCTTCATAGAAGCCTTTTCGTATATTGAAGAAGCATGTCTTCGATTTCTTCTCCACTAGCTCTTGATCATTTAGCATTAATTGCTTGCAATAAAATGTTTGATTCAATGATTAGTATTTGTGCTTGCAAAGAATATTTGACTGAAATAACTCATCGTGATTTGATAAATTATTGGAATGTATCTCGTGTAAAAAAGTATTCGGGACTTGAAGATTTTGACGGGTTTCATGTTTTTTTTTATGGAAGTTCTTGGGTTCCATACGAATCCGGAAGTGAATGGCTCGCTAATGGTTATTTGCCGGAGCTTTGGTTGATGGAATTGGAGTCATTTGACTGGGAAATGGCTCCAAAATTAACACCAAAAGAGTATGCGTTTTTACTTAAGTTAAATTTTGCGAGTAAATGTCCTGCTTTTGTTAAAAACACCAACCATGCCCAGATGAGTTTTCACATTATTCTGGAGTCTGGTGTAAGATCAACGTGTAAGAACAATGTGTGCAACGTTTTCCTGCAGAGCTAGTGGAGAACAGTGTTGATGTACATCGCATATTTCAAGCTTTGGAGGCGGAGGCATTCTTCCGCAATTCGTACAATTGGTGTTCGAATTGTATTACGCAGCCTCTTTTTTCTCTTTTTGAAGAGCAATCCTGTCCTGAAAACCATAGCAGAGTAAGTATAATGATAATAGACTTGTTGTTGATGTTGTTAGGTTTTTATCATAACATCAATCTTATAATATTTTTTTGCAGAATTATTGATGAAGATGTCTAACAACAACAACAAGAGCTAAACTTCAATGAGTTGGATAGCTAATTAAACTGGAATACCTGATGCAAGCTTCTCCTGAGCTTCAATGTGCTGAATTCTTGCTTCTGGGGGAAGATCCTGAGAAATCTATTGACCATATTGAAAACTACAGGCTTCAACCTTCTCCGACTTCGAACAATTCGAACTTTAGATGAAAACTCTTATTGTGATTTTGAAATGAAAATCTGTGACTTAAATTTATCCTTCTTTTCAGACTTGGAATTTTGATAACTGTATGATTACTTTAAAAAAATTTTATAATAAGAGAATCTTCTTTTATTTCTAGAACTTGTTTTTTTTCCTTCTTATACATACATTTTTTTGATTAAAATAAAATATAATGAAATAAAACATTTAAACTTCATGAAAACTATCTAAACTTAAATTTTCAATGCATTGACTTAAATAGTTGAATACCTTTATTTCTGTTGTTGAAATTTTTATAAGACTTATACCTTCTTATAAATTTTTCCTTTCCTTTTCTTCAATCTCAAACTTTTGTTGATGTTTTTATGAATAATTTTTTGATAATGGTGTTGAGGAACAGAGTCTTCAGTAAAGTCATCATTGTTGATAAATGTTGAGGGTTTTTTCGCAGGAGTCGCTGTAGAAGCGGATTCAGATGATGCACGTTTCATGATGAAGAAAGTATGTTCGATAGCTAGTGAGATATGTTTTAATTGTATAAGACGTCGTCATAAATTTTCTATCTGCATGTGCGTGATTAGCATGTGATAGTGAGTAATCCATTTTCTTGTAATGTTATTACCGAAAGCATATTTTCAGATAGAAGAAAATGCTATAATCAGTTGATCGACGGAAACATTAGATTATAAGAGTGTTTTATCATGGATTAATGTAAAAGAATCCGTGATTGAATTATCTATGCTGAATTTTGGAATATTCTCTCAACTATATATTGCCTTTTTTTGTCTGAATGAATTCTTTTATAGAAGTAATTTCGAGTGAATTATGAACCTGGATAATTTATTCACTTACGATTACTAAAGAGTCTATGTCACAAATATAATTTTTTTTCAATTTTATAGAGACTTAGATCTAACCCAAGTCGATTAGAATTATAAATGAAATTTAAAATTTTTATGAAAGAATTTCAAAGCACCCGAGTAGACTTTGAAATGCCAACAGATTTCATTTAACCCACTGTCTGCCATTTTCCCATTTTGGGGAGGCATGTTTTCTAATTATTTTCATCTAAACAGGGCAACTTTTGCATCTGAATGTTGATCTGCCTGCTATAAAAAGTACCAATTCAATAAACATCTTTTTTTAATTAAAAAGGAAATTAATTCTATTTATTAGTTGATTAATCAGTTTAATTAAAAAATTTCAGAAATAGCATTTTTTTAATATTTTATTCATACTATCATATTAAAGTTTGGTTTTTTTTTTGAAAAAGTTAAATAATAGAGTATTTGCAGATAATTGGTTAAAAGTGTGTGAATTATCCAAGTTTCTCAGCAACTTAAAACAACATTTCGTTTTTTTTAAAACATCTGTTATTTAATTATCTATAAATTAGTCTAAGAATGCAAGAAAATAATTTTTAAAAGATTAAATTTGAACTTAATTATCTATTTAAAATTTAATTGGTCATATTTTGGTTCCTGGACAAAAACTTACACTGTAATTTTTTTTACGAGAATAAAGCTAAAAATGCTAAGTGATTCAAATATGTATGATAGCACAACCAATTATAGGAAATAGGAATTATAGGAAATATAGAAACTTTTGGTTTGTCTACAGAGATTGTTTATGTTTTAGAAAATCTGATTTAACCAATAAAATCAATGATTTTTTCTGAAATTAATTAATGTTTTCTTCTGAATAATAGCTAAAAAAAGGAATCATAAAAACAATTATTCCATGTTCAAAAAAGTAGTATTAGCTGATTCTTTTTCCTTATTTATTAAAGTTCAAAATTTGTTTTTTTGTGCGTTAAAATTTCTGCTTAAGCTTTTAACTCTTTCAACCCTAATGGAGATATACTTCCCGGAAATTAATTACCTATTGGTAAATAAATCCCATTTTAACATGGGTTTTTATGTTTTAAACGTTCTTAAGGAACTGGAGAATAAAAGTATGATTAAAGAAACATGGAAAAACTCTCAGATTGAAAACGGCGAACTTGTGTTTTTGATTACGCACGTTACTCAAATTGCAATTAGATTATTTTTTAATTTTACAGTAATTATAATTATATTTACGTCAAACGTAGTGTAAAATGATTCTTATTGTTCTTATTAAGAATTAATTTAGCCTTTTTAATATCAGATTTAAGAAATTTTGAATAAATCCTTTTTTGTGGAATATATTGTTCCAATCGTATTTAACAGTGGGACTATATATCCCATCAGTGATCAAATTACTACAAGATTATTGTTACGAAGTTGTTTCCTTGACATGCTAATCTAATGGCAGGAAAGAGAGTTTTACAGGTGTTTTACTGGAATAGTCCCAGTTGACTATATGATTGTAACAAATAATCCCAGTAGATTATACGATTGGGATATGTTATCCCAGGAGATTTCCGTGAAACTGGGAAAGTAAAAAACTTTAAACTCATCGTATATCTAGAACCTAATGATTGCATCAGGAACAGCTGTACTTATCAAAAAGGAGCAATTAAATATATATTAAACTGTTTACATCTCATTACAACCAGCGGGAGTGGCCTCCCCTAAACTTTCTCGTATACTTTTCAAACATTTGTCATTTCCCTTCCCCCTGCGTTGATAAAAAGTTCGAACCAACTGTAACCCAGAATGCAATGACTATCAGAAGGTTTTTCATTGTTGATTATAGTGA
>BGPR01043329.1:0-12982 GCA_013235015.1 Araneus ventricosus
AAAATGAAATTTTCAGTCTCCCTCTGTAGTGTGTCAACGGAAATACAGGCACATGTCCAACAGATCAACTCTTCAAGCTAGTGCGATGTGGCATGATTGTTCTGGGAAATAGTGCCCCACAAATCGTAGTCGCTGGAAGTGAGATCTGGTGTGTTTGGAGACCAATCCATACTTGTTCCAGTAAATGTGAACAGTCAGTGGCGTACCTACATAAAATGGCGCCCAGGGCTAAAAAACCGAAACTGAGCCCCTCTTTTGTTTTTCTTCTGAAATGTGTTTCTCATTTTCTTTTCGGAAACTTTAAAGTGCAAAAATTAAAAGTGCAAATAAACTTAAAAGTTAACATATAAATCATTTTTGAGTTGATAGGATTTACAAATTTTTTAACCAAATTTCGCTTAATTTTCACAGACAACTTGGTGCATTCTAACTTTAATCCCTTAAATACGGCTGAAATAAGAAAATGAAAGTTTTTTGTAAGAAACTTTCGATATGTTAGAAAAATACAAATAAAAGGTGCATTACATTTATCTCGTGTTTGAAAAATAATATAAAATGTGTAAAATTCTCTCAATCAATAAAGAAAACTCCACACATATACGAATATAAATGAACAATTCTATACATTGCTTTTTTGCCCATAGACAGTATATAAAATCTTTAAACATTGAAGTAAATCTGTTGCTAACACTGAGAAAATCATACAATACCTTAGTGACTAATATATTTAATAATATTCATAATATAATCCATCATATAATTTCGTACATATCTTTAAATATATTAATCAAAATTTACTACAAATTAAGTTTAATAATGTTTTATCAAACACCTTATGAAAAAGCTGAAATTCATTGCATGAAATTAGGGGATAAGCTATTTCAGGGGGAAAAACGCTGATTCAAAAATGAATTAAAATTACAACGTTATTAATTTATGTCTGACATGTAAAATCGCACTTCCTTATTATTTTAGTAGACATTACTTATGTGCATAAAAAATGATACATTATTTCTGAAAACTTTTGAAGGCTATAGAGTATCGAAATGTTATAAATTAACTTTTCTGGCTTTAATGAAGCAAAAGTGTTTATAATTACAATACTTTAGAACTTAAATGTTTTTACATTTACATGGATTAAAAAAATTATTGCCATATTTAGATATTTAAATAATTATTTTATTTTGAGTATTGGTAGTTTAATGACTTGATAGTCAAGGAAAATTTTATTATGTTTTTTAACAGTGAAATTAATTGGTGACAGCGAGGAAAGAAAACGCTTCACATTACGGCAGGAATTGAATTTCTCTTCTTTATGCATTTGTTCTCGTTAATTATTAAAAAAAACAGCTTTCATTTCTCTTGATTTAAACGTCAACATGGATTAACAATTTTTACCAGAAATTGCAAAACTTTATGTTGTCTTTTCTCTCTCTCTCTCAGTATTTTTTAGTTTGCTTTTGGCAGAACAACATCATGTTGGTTTTGCGAAATAAAATTTAAAATAAACACTATCGCCTTTTCCTGATACTAATTCTGCAAATATTCAGTACTAAAAACAGTTTAAAAGTAGCGATCTTACGTTTTTAAAGATGCTAGAGGGCTCTTACACTGCGCAAAAAATATGGAGGAATACTGCACTCTTCACTCTTTGCTGGTTGAAAATAGGAATGACACTTTTGAACAATTTAACACCAATTTCCGAAGAAACTGATATCAGTCAGTATGAATCAGGCATACCGTGTGAAAACATCAGAAATCCTGTTGAGATAATCATCCTTAACCATCTCTCTTATTTCCTACCCCACCGAGACTCAAATCTTTGAAAGGACCTTCCTTTTAAACGTGTTTTTAATTTCATTGATGTGGGTTTGAGTCAGCAAATATCTGAAACATAATATTACTTGTTTTTTTGTCGCAGCTTGAGGTTTCCGGGTTGTAAAAACGACAGTACGTTAAGTTTTTCCCATACTTTGTTGATACTATTTCAATTTTTACGAATCTTGGAAAAAAAGAGCTTCACACAAAAAACCTACTTTTCTTTTAAATACAACCAATTGATTCCTTAATTTTAAGCCCCCTGGAAATTGCGCCCAGGGCACGCGCCCCACCTGCCCAAACGTAGTTACGTCACTGTGAACAGTTCAACGAATGACTCTATATTCTGCGAGTTTCAAATTAGCGTCCTTTATTACCTTTAGCGTCACCATTTCCATTGACACACTACAGATGGTGATTGAAAATTTCTTTCTTGGCATTATTCTTGAAATTTCATTCTGTGAAAGCTGCACACCTTTAATCGATTGTGATGCGATTGCAACGATTTCTAACAAAGGAAGGTTTATACCCTTTTACTGTGCCGCCATGCTAGGACTAAGGCATGTAGCGCTACCTTCTGGCAACATTTGTAATTAATTCTGAAGCTTCTGTATCAGAGTTTCAAAATAAACATGCAATTGGTTTCAAATGCTTAAATATTTAATGTATCAATTTTAAAGTCGCCCCTAGATGACGCTGCTGTAGCTCTCTCTGTTCAAGAATTTTCTGTGTGCTAATAAACGTTATGTTTTGAAAGATCTCGCTGCATTTATTTCGAAATTTTAAGTCTGACATTAAGGAAATCTTATATGTTGCCGAACTTCGGGAGAATCGTGAATTCTTTAGATAATTCAGAGAATTAAAATTGCCAGACTTAAGTCATTTTTGAAAATGGAGTTGGGGGAGAACAAGAAGGTGTTGTTATTAGACAGTTGACTGCTAATCACTGGCAAAATTGAACCATACTGCTTAAAAACGAATATAGTTGTCGAAGAAAAACCATCTGGGGAGCAGCAACCAAATCAAATATCAGAATGCTTAACATTCTAGAAAATAATATAATCCGTCTAATATGTAATGCTGGATGATATATGCGAAATAAAGATATAAGAAATGCAATTAAGCTATTGTTCAATCCTCACTAGATGGCGCCCTGAACAATATATCTGTATTTTTGCAATGCCTATGTAAGGCTAGAATTTGATGTAACATTCTAAGTAGAATCTGAGTGTATATTCAGTGTTGGGCGTTGTCTATTTCACTCTTGTTCAATTTAACCGGATATTTGCTGAATATGATGCCGTTTTTAACCTGTTAATTTTAATAAACTGTTTGTTCTTTTATCTGTAATAGTCTTGAATTGAAACTAAATCCTACAGCTATTCTCTTTAAAGGAAATTATCAAAAATGTCGCATCAAAATTCTACCATAATCTTGATAGAATTGATAATGAAGCCATTCATCAACTTGAAAATTATTCTCCGATCCGAAAAGTTAAAGACCACGGAAGATTCTTTTGTAATTTTAATTATAATTGATAAAAAATTAGGAATAGCTATTCTTGCTACATGTTTTAGCCCCTTGTCCCCCCCCCCTCCACCAATCCTGAAGAGCAGTTCCAAACGGCATGTCACTTTCCTATCAGAGCAATTAATAGTATAACATCACATCCAAAGATCTGAATTGGGTTGATACCAGTTGTTACCCTGAGAGTTGGGTTGATACCAGGTTTTGCTGTATCAGGTACAAGTTGATACTGATAAGCTCTGGTACCTGATACTTTTACTTGATACTTTTGTATCTGATACAGCCGATAACCCATCCCTTCCTTTCGGTACGAATCTGGGTAGTCGGCACTCGGGTATTGATACGAGATTTATGCCTTGGCGATGCTAGCATGTGTTATGTGCATTTTTTTACAACTACCTATATATATTATTTCTTATTATTACCTGAAATAAAATGATTTCCAACGCATTTTTTTTTACCTTTTCTTGAAATGTTAATAAGATTGATCGGATTTTTAATGATTAAATAAATATATTTTGCTTCAAACATTTCTTTATTCGAAACAAATAAGTAACTCAAACGACAGAATTATTATTAGTAAAATAAATTGAACATAACAATTAAATTCTGAACATGAATAGAATTTTCAGAATATAACGATTTAAAAAATTTAATTAAACAGAAAATATTTATATTTTAAAATATAAATATACGATGAAATACTTTAAATTAAAATGAAAATGGAACTGTTGCTATCAGTCTTTTAAGTTTTAGAAAAATCTTTACTTCTCAAAAATGCTTTAAGAAATAATGTACAGAATTAAAATTAGTAACTTAAGCTAAAGGTAACAAGCAATTTTGGAAGAGGAGGAGATAATAGTTTTTAAAGCTAAAGGTCTATTAATATAAAGAGTTTAATATGAACAACTTGAAACAAAAAACATGAGATTTCTCTTTAATTAAGAAAAGAGGGAAATAGGTATATTAACAAAAATATAACATCGAGAACATACAAGGTATTTTTTATAGTTCAATATTGTAATCTATAATGGCACACAAACCGGTAATATAGCTTGCCAAGGAGAAGTCCAACAAAAGAGTTCAAGAGAGAGATAAAAATAATTCAATAATTATTGTTTTAAAAAACTAATTTTTACTTTGCCAAAAGATAATCTTTTTTTTTTTTTGTAATTTAAAATTAGTACCACTATCGAAAAAAATGAGTTGTCATGGAACGGATGTCACAATTATGCAAAAATGTTTTCTGACTAGTTTTATTTTAATACTGAAAATTGTACCTCTCTTCTCGCCTCTATTTCAATCGTTCTTTAATAAGGAAGTACCCAACTTTCCGGGGATCATTCTTGATCGAGATTTTCCTACACTGGTGTATGATGCTGAAATCCTATCATATTTTTTCCACAAAATTAATGGATTACATAGCAATCACACACTTACCAATCTCAGCTCGGATATCCCGCCTTCCGATACACTTAACTATTTGTTTCTCTCTTTTCCACCCCCATCCGTTATGACTTCAAAACCTAGGCCACATGCACTTCATCATCATACCTCTGCCGAAGACGGGAAGCTATCCCCAATCGGGAATTGCATCATTCTGATATTATTGTATCATTTGATACTTGAATCAATCTCATATTTTTGTATCATATGATACTTGTATCAATCTGATATTTTGTATCATATGATTCTTTCTTATCAGCCGACCGAAAAGGAACGCGACGGAAGCGATTACTTATCGATGTCATTCGAGACAGAAAACTGATACCGAGTACCTGACACTTTTGGTCTGCATCATTTTGGAGTATCTGATACTTTTGCGTACCTGATACAAAGTATCAAGTTGATATAGTATCATCCAACCCTAATCTGAGTTCTCTGCACTGCAGCAGCTACTCTTCAAAAGCATCAGTTCTTGCAGTGCTCGAGCAACAATCCCATAAGATCCAGATGGACTTCCACCCACACACTTTGCCTCCAACAACAGGAGCAGATCATCTAATTAACAGAACTGAAACTATCCAGAATCACCAATGTACCATTACCGGGGAAGGTGCCCCAGAAATTACTTGCTTCATTACTAAGAAGCTCCCAAAAATTACTTGCTTCATTACTAGAAAGCTTCCAAAAATTACTTGCTTCATTAATAGAAAGCTATGTAGAAAATGTAAAGAAAAGCATATCGCAGGATTAGTTGCAATTCAGCCTGTAGTTCAGTCCTCACTGAAACGATCATTCGCTTGAAGTCACACCAGGCCCTTGGGCTACAGCCCCCAATGGATAAGATGGCACTGTGTCAGCCCGGAACAACGGTTTAACACTTGAAAGGGAGAAAGGCAAAGAACATGACCATCCTGAACGAGATCTTCCCAAGACGCAGCGGAAGTTCCTTAGGACATTTACAAAATTTGAAAGTCTGAAATAAGATAAAATGAATGAATCCTCTTTTGGATATCATAATTTTTGCAGCACAAAATCAATATTTTGCGGAGAAAATTTCGGTTCTATAGAACTTATTAACGCATAGAGTGATTAGCGATTGTAAATGTAGATTATTACTTTTAAGATGGCATTTAAAGAGCGAAATAAATTAAAAATCAACTACCGACATTTAAACGTTAGCAGAGAGCTTTATTATCTAAATATATCGACCCCTTTTATATTCAGAACACAAAATGTCGGACATCTTTCCTATCTGTTCACAGGATATTAACCAAATTTATATTCTGGGTTGTTTTTTCATGAAGATTGTATTTATGACATCAAAAAAAGATGTTGCGATTGAATATTTTGAAATTAGTGCAATTTTAAAATGCAAATGACCAATTAGGAAAATAAATTTTAATATACCTTATTCCAAGTAAAATGGTATCTTTTGTTTTAATACTTGATTAACGACGGCAGAATAATGCTCGATAGTTCGTTTATTTTTACCGCGACTGTACATTAAATTCGTATCTTTAATAGAATTCATAATTTAATGTAAATATGATGCATTAAAAGACTTATAACATCCAATGCATATAGTATCATCTTTAGGCCTCAAGACGTACAGATGGGAATTAAGACCAAGAAGAACATAGATTTCACTTTCCAGTTTCTTAAACGATAGCAGCGCCACTGCTTGCCACACCAGCGCTGTAAAACCTCGGAGCTTACACTTTCTGTATTCTCGAAAAGAAACCGTGAGCTCATATGTACTACATCAGCTTTTATTGTTACATAAGACGGTTTAGGACCTCTTCAATTAACTTTGTAGCCAGAATTTTAGTTCCAAATTGCGTTAATCACGGAAAACAGCTTAAGCTGTATTTTCCCTCAAGTTGGCCCAAAGCCAGCTTTGGTTTTGTCTATATAGCATTAACCTCTGTGCATTTTTTACCTTGTGCTGAAAACAAAGCAAAATTTAGAATACATAAATAATTAAAATTATTTAAGATCTGGAACTATCAACACGCAATGCTGTGCTTTTTAATAAATGTTCTTTAATACAATACTTTAACTAATACACTGAATTTATAAAAATAAGGTCAAAGTGGATATTTAAAAATACACTTGCAAGCCAAACGGTTCGCGTATAGTAAAAATATGGTTTTATGAATTTTTATAAGTTTAGTAAATTTTCTTCTGACCACTCCATAATTAGAAGAAAAACTGCGAAACAAAATTAACAGGAAAGAAACAAAGCTTAGCTTTTATTATTCATGTTTTTCTGTCACACTATTCAAAAGCACTCAGCCCGAGTAGAAGCGCATGTTTGCGTTAATATTCTATTAAAGATGTAGTATCAGAAACAAAATACAGCTTAGTTTGCAGCTCTTGCACGTTCGAAGATTTGCGAAGAACGATGCATAATATTCGAACACTATTATAACATCAGCGAACTACTGGCTCACAAGTGCTAATTCGTCGGAATGTGATAAAATTGTTCACATAAAAAGCTATATAGTAGTAAAAAATTCATATGTAATATTGAGAAATACATGTAGTACTAATCTTGTCTCATTTTTACCACTATATCAAATAAATATATTGTAATTTATAAATATGAATAATTGTCTTGAACATTGCAAAACACTTCAATCGTTGTTGCGAAAGGCCTGTAAAATGCATGCCTTAGACGGTACAAACATTAGTGATGGGTCAGATTCGTTCCTTTTGCGGACTCCGATACACGGATTTATTCCGACTCCGAAACTTATATGGATTTATTGCCCATAATTGCTTTAATAATCTTTATTATTGAACTTGTATTTTAATATAATTATTAATCATAATTAATAACACAATTTTAATTAGATAATTAATTTTATTGATATTGATTTTAATGAATAATTTTGATTAATAATTATAATTAGATAATTATTTATACTGCTGATAAATTTTATAATTAATTTAAATTACTAATTATAATTAGATAATTAATTTTATTGATGATAAATATGATAATTAATTTAAATTACTAATTATAATTAGATAATTAATTTTATTGATGATAAACATGATAATTAATTTAAATTACTAATTATAATTTTTAATTAACATTTCTATTAATTATTTAAAATTTCGTTAGTGAATTTAATGAAACTTTGCAAGAATCTTCAGTATTTTGACGCTTTTGATTTCTATGATTTATTAGGATTTCCTATGAATGTCATTTAATTTGATGGAAACAATATATTTACTGAAGCGTTCAGTAATGAAATTGCAGCTCAGATTTCTTTCTAATAAAATATCAAGTTTTTAATCTTGAAGAGCTCCATACAGTAAAAAATATTTTAATCATCATCAAGGAATATTAAACTACTCTTTACATTTATCAAATATCTACTGCTGTTAAAATCCGTTATTAACTACATTGATAAAGTGTAATTTTTTAGTGAATTTCTGTCAGTTGAATCAAATGCTTTTAAATTTTGAGCAAATTATAGATGTCATTTAAATATACCGTTACCGATACGGGCTTGCGTGGCTAGGTCAGTAGAACGCCGTGTAACGAGCCCAATTGACATGGGTTCGAGGCTAAGCTGGGTTATATGTCTTTCCCTCGCGGTTTCTGTAAGGCTAACGTTTTCGAGAATTTAAATTTAGGATATTCTCCTTTATAGTTTTTTTATAATATACATTCAGCTTCTTATTCTATTTTACTCTTTATTTCTAAACCTAATTTATTATTAGATAAATTTTGAATAATTCCTAGTGATCAAAATCAAATGGTATAAAAATATTTTTCGATGGCCGTTAAATTACTCACATTTAAGAAATATTATTTCTTAATAATTTCTAAATTGCGTTTTTATTTGTTGTCTTATCTTAAACTTGTATAACAAAAATTCTTGACTGTTTGAAAAGAGACCAGGCTCAAAATTTTCTCTCTTTTAAATAGTTTTTTAATTATTTTATAAAATCCATTAATTTCAATTTATCGAGATTCAACTAATGAAAAGATCTTTGATATTGTAATCTTGAGTTAAGAATAAAAAATTATAATTATTTTAATTAGAATTATTATTATTTCTTTTTACTAAGAAGTATATCAAAGAAGGTAGTTTAGCAATTTTTATAATATATAGCGAATGCAATTTTTTTCTGTTTAGAAGTGAAAGCTATTTTGATAGTAGATAAATAAATTCAGAAAATACAAAAATATTGCATTATCATTGGAATCTTTACTTAATTTCAGTTCGTTCAGAACACCAACAACTGTGTGAAAAATAGATTACAGAATACCATTTTATGCAAACATTAAAAAATTATTGTAAAATGCAACAAAAAGATATGCCATTTCAAATTAAATAACAGCATGTACAAATAGTAAAATTTTTGTATTAGATATCAAGCAATATCATGTGGAATACAAATATATAATTAAAACTGCATAACTGCATTGAGAGGCAATTTTTTGAATTCGGGCAACCTTATTGAATTAGCTTCGCAGAGGGTTAAATATACAATTACGATTTATGATTTGTGAAACGATATTTTGATATTAGAAATTTATTTTTAAATACTAAGCAAATAAACTATTATATTATTGAAATAATACATTTTTACAAAAGCGTTTCATCTATTCAACATAGGTTTGAAAACATCGTATTTAACATTGTCCCACATGTACACACAAGAGATTAATTTATTACAAAGTTTGCATAAAACATAGTGTGAGAGCTTTACAAGAAAAATATAAAAGATTCACTTTAACTTTAATATTTAAAAATAAACTTGTTATTTGAAGATTTTTTCTTAATACATATTTTGAAATTAAACGAATTTCGAATTTTATAATATGCTCTCTGTATGTCCTTTTCACTTCAACAGACTTTCTTTGAAAAAATAAAATTAAATAATTCTAATAAAAAAATGGCGAACAAACATTCATTCAGTATTAAATGGCTGATCGAAGAGAAGGTTATGACCTTCTTTCATCATTTCTTATTCTTATACTTTTCCCCAACATTCGTTTGTACTCGAAAGAGAGAAAATTTTTCTTTATTTTAGATTCAAACTTTTGGAGCTATCTTTGGTATTTTCTTGAAATCAATTTCTTGTAAATTTAAGAAATATTAAAAATACATTTCCGAATCTGTAAAACAATAAATGAGGAAATCATGGTTCCATTTATTGTTCATGTGACTTTTTTGTTCTCTCAAACTTTATTGTAAAAAAAGGCAGAAGAAACTTTATGATAAAACAGCTATTTAATTATTTTCATTTCAATTATAAATTTTTTTAAAGAATAATATTCCTTTCTTGAAAAAAGTGCGAAGTTAAATAAATAAGCTTATAAATGCGAATATTAAACTTTTTCTTTTTTGGTGTTTAGAATGAAATATACGACACATTATTTAAGAAACGGATATGCTTAGAAAAATTAACAAAATATTGACAACTAATATATATTCCTTCACTGTATTGTAAACTACATTATTGATGACATGTAAAAAATATTGCTCTGTATTTTATGTTAATATTTAAATTTCGTGTTATACAATACATTTAAAAGGTATTAATAATTGGATGGATTTTTATGCATCACACAAAAAGTGTTTGAAAAATGATTAAAATGAAGTTTATCAGCAGCAATAAATTTAATACATCACCTTTATCATAGAAAGAATTCATAATAATTGATAAAATAATTTTGTGCAAAAGTATCAGGTAAGCGAATATTAGTTGTTTCAATCGATAGTTTCCTGCATCAGATTGCTGTATTGTTATATTTTATGTCAACTAAATGAAGAGCAAACAACATATATAGACAAAATATTCCAATGCAATATTAGCTTTTTAAAGCCATTTCTTAAAACCGCAAATGACCAGACTTCTCCTCCACTCCCCGTCGTTTCATTGTTCACAATTGATGGCGCCGCTCGGAAGCGGAGGGCCTCAATTTCCTGGAATTTCTTTAAAGGAATAGGGGATTTCATTCTGCTTCCGTGAATGAAAAACAACCCAATCTTCTGAGACACAGAAATTATCACTCTTGCCGGGCTTAGAAAGTTGAAAAATAACATAAACTCACTAAAGTTTTGACTCCATGGTGCCCCTAGATGCACTTCGCTATTCGCTTTTTTTATTAATAGATATGTATAGGAAAAAACCCTTTAACCACCAAGTTTCTAGCTATTTGTTATAATTGACACTACTCTAAATGCATTAAGAGCAAACCCGGATAAGCGCTGTAAGAACCATTAAACAATGGAAGTTTTGGGATCCCCTTTTCCTCAACAACTTCTACCAAATAGTTTTTTTTATTGACATATACTTAATCCCCGTATAAGTAATTTTTATTTACAAATATTACTAAAAACAGAAATAACGAAACATTTAATTGCCGGTCACATTCAAGCTCATTTCAGTTTCTGGAGTATAAAATTTGAAAATATAAATTTAAATGTAATTTTAAACAAATAATAAAATAACTTTAGAAATTTTGCAGCAAAATCTAACAATCTAAATACTGTAATACAAAGTTTTACAGGACTGCTGGCTTATAAGTGAGTCAGCTAACTGCAAGAAAAAAGTTCTGGAACACACTGATATGCAAACGAAACTGAAAACTTCTAAAGAAAGTTCAGGAATTTAAACGATGCTCGATTTCAATTTGAAAAAGTTCAAGTACGCGCCTCTTGTAAATCAAACGAAATAAAGATATCACTTAACTCCTCTCCAAACTTTGACGCCACACCAGCGGGAAAAGTTTAATGACTGGCATTTTCAGTATAGGTGGAAAAATGAAAATGACGAATAATTTTATAAAAGTCATTCCTAAATTTTAAAAGCCATCTCTAATCTAAAAACATATGGATTTGCGTATATCGATGAGTTAAATGGTTTCTATGAGCAAATTTGGACTAAACTCCAAGATTTTAATAGACAGATTACAAGTAATACAAACTTGAATTGAGAGCTGATGCTGTCATAAAACTGATAAGTAAGGTTAAATTACTATTTTAGCTAGTTTATGTTGGCTACTGAGAGAATGAACCGCATATAGTGAATATCAGAGATGGCTTCAGCACTATTTTTCTCTCTGTAAGTAAAAAAGAATGGTCAAAATTACGAGAAAAGTATAGAAAGATATATATTACATGATACAACTTCCAGTTCATTATTTTGAAGGAAAATTTTTATCCTGTTATAAACCGGATTTATTTTCAGCTATATTTCTGAGGTTATGTAAGCTTGCGAACTTCAACAAACCTTCATAACTAATCAAGATATACGGATCTCAAGGAAGAATAATGATTGCAAATTTACAAATAAAATACTATGGAAATAATACCGTGTCAAAAAAAAACACGCTTATCTAAAAGAGAATGTTAATTTCCTATGTTCGAATCAGACCGAAGAACGCTATAAATAAAGCTTTTCAACTTTTCAGTATGCGAATGTAGTGAATCAGAACATATTAGGATGGTGATCATAACTTGAGGTTTTTGAGTCTATAGGTGCAAAAATCCAGGTGTTATAACCATATTAATAAACTTTTAATTTGGGGAAATAATTAAAATATAAATTGAAAGAAAGCCGATCAGTTGAGAAAGGTGAAATTTCGGGGATAATCTGGCACTGTGGTGGTTAATGTTCAAAAGTTACGAAATGAGTTGCGAAACTCTTTGTTCATACAGATTGCAAGTGGGAGGATTTTAATTAAAATGACGGCAGATGGTCATGAAATTGAGTTAGAGCACCAGGACTATTTTTAAACTAGAAATCTTAGCATGTTCTATGAAATCAGCTTGGTTACCATAGCCCAGGTGTAAAAAAGAAAAAAAAAAAAAGGCTTAAAATAGCGGAAGAAAATTTGAAAGTTCGGGAATAGGATAAAAATACAAAAAAATTTGAAGATTAAAATATCTTAAAGGAACAGTGGTGTTTATGATAGTTAATAAAACTATGGTGATTCTGATTTTTTATTTGCAGAACTACAGAAGTTATAGTTGTTTTAATTAGCTTTTAATTGGGGGGATTCATTAAAACATGAATAGAAAGAGCGACAATCAGTTGAGAAAGGTAAAAGTTTGGGGATAATATGGTACTATTGTAACAAAAGATAAATAGCAAGCATATTTTGAGTTAAATGACTCAAATCAAAATATTTTGACATTTTTATTTTAATGTTATCACCTCT
>BGPR01043330.1:0-12982 GCA_013235015.1 Araneus ventricosus
GAGACACATTTTATTACAGAGATTCTAGAAAAATGAAAATTGGAGCCAATATATATTTAAACTCTCCTTTTCTAGAAATATATATGTGTATTTTTAAAATTTGAATTTAAAAACAACTTTTTTTAGAACTTTGATTTTAAGAACCATTTATTATTGATGGGCATTATGTTTCAGTTGAAATGCATATCAAACACAAAAATCAACCTAATATAAATGTCAATAAAAATTCTACATATAGAAGATTAAAAGAGTGCTCAGAAAATGCAATGTGAGGAAAAATAACCAAACAAAATAGGTAGAAACAATTTTTAAAAATATTGTTAAGTTTTTATTATTATTATTAAAACGGCATAATAACTCAGGCATTCATGTAAATAAGTATAGCTTACCAAGCATGCAAAATGGCCTTTTCTGTTCATATTATTAAGTTTCAACACAAATAACTCATTTATTTTTGTGCTTTCGTAAAAATTTCCAGATTAAAATGATTCAATCACATGTAAAAAAGTGCAGTTTGCCCATTTAAAATATTCATTTCTCGGAGATGAAATACATCATACCAAAATAACTGGCCACTAGAAGGATAAATATGTGCTCTCCATATATTTCTAACAAAACTATAAAAAAAATTAAAAAGTAAAAGCATATCTTGCTATTGAAAATAAATATAATCCTAAAACATATTTAACATGCATCAATTCCAAATATAAAATGGATAATTTTTTATGGCACATCTTTACTTGCATATGAAGTATACAGATAAGAAATATTGCGAATCCTGGGATCTTGATGAATTTAGACTTCGATAAGTGTAAAAAAAAAATGCTAGAACTGCACAAACACAATTACTGAGAAATATGACTAGCTAGATGGATGAAATTTAGTATGCAGTCTTTGGAGCAAAATTGTAGATCTGCTTCACATTTTAGATTTACATCGACTTTAGATTTTATCAATATAGGAATGTCCCTTCAATCAAAAGACAATGGTCGTCTGAATATCACTGTGAGATTTCCACCCCCTTTAGTTAAGTGTGATTGATTTCCCACCTGTGGCACATACTTACTTCATTAGAGTGGCTTGCCCAGATGTCTTTGGGGGTTACATAACTAAGCAATATATAATACATCAGAAGGTCAAGAACAGAACACTTCTGATTGCTTGAATTTATGCTGAAAGTCACATAGACATGAATAGAGATTTTTTTTATAAATCCGAAGTAGATTTATTTTAAACTAGAAAATCACCAGTCATGGTATGACGGGGTGCAAATTGCCTCTTCATTCGAGAGATTTCCCTTCAAATTTGACGTGTTTAAATAGATATATATGTGAGAGAAATGTTTAACATTGATTGAAAACAAATAAAATGAACATACGTTTTATGACAGGAATTTTTTTTTTTACATATTTCTTTATTCCAAAAACCTCTTGGTAAACACCATTCCATGTGAATTATTTTTCGTTGTTTAACAATTTTATTATAATTCAATAACCATGAAATTCTCAGCGTGTCAAACATAAGTCAGAAGTTAAAATTCCAAAGGAATTCTTTTTCGAAATTCTAATCCAAAACAAAGCACTTCTCTACACAAAGCCAAAAAATATTATCAAATTATATCATCATGATTGCAATGAGATGCATTGTGGCGTCCAAACTATATCACAAGCATGATATACCACTGACGTGATTTATTACTTTCTATCAAAAAACGGAAATTAATTTGAAATATATGATTAATATAATTTAAAATTTCTCGGGAATTATCAATCATAGAGAGAAAAATTTTATATCAATCGATAGAAAATTTTATTTCACTATTTTAGAGCTATTAAATTTAAAATTAGAATGACAATTACTCTTTTAAATTTAAAATTACTGAAATTTAGGTGCTCTAACAATGAAATAATGCTGTTTAACGTCTTGCAGTGTTATGGCGCGAGTTTTATTGTTGATGAAGTCAGAGCATTACCGAGAGACAGATCTGGGCTATTATATTAGTAATATATATGTGATAACTTATTTTTTGAGGTAAGACAAATATAATACTTATTTTCCTGATGTCATCATAAACTGTTGTTTTAATTCTTTATGACAGTATAGGTGAAACAACATCATGCAATAGTAAACTTGCAACCCTGACGCAGTCACAAATCAATGTTCTGATCCTTTCTGTCAACATAAATTCATTCCGTTCTCCATATCATATGTGCAAATGATATCTTTTCAATAGTAGAATTTGTATTCCTGAACCAGTCATAAGGTAGTGTCTCGATCTTTTTGTTCATCATAAATTCATCTGGCCCTTAGAAATAAAATTTTGAATAATATATTTGATATTTTCTAGAAAGTCACAAATATGTCATACACGTTCTCAAATAAATACTATCAAATTCGTAAACTTGTTCTCTTTTCGTCTGTAATCTTTGCTGCGAGTTGATGCATAATTTGAAAGATGTCCAAAAGAGGACTTTTCAACAATGCTAATCGAAAACTGGTCACCAGTTTTTCATTATTTTAATGAAGAAATGGATGGGTGATAATGTTCAGCATAATAATTGTTTGCTTACAAATAATTTTATAAAGGAAATTGAGAAATATACCTGATGGTGTGGAAAAGGTGCTTCTGAATTTGTTGTCCAATATTGTATAAAAGGAACTGGAATGAATAGGAACATTATAATCAAAAATACGGATCCACAAACAACACCCATAGCTTCAGGGCTGAAATAAAATAAAAAATTCAAATAGAACTCACAAATCATTAACCAGTAAGAACAGAGATTACAATAATAATGTGAAGCCAAGAATGTTTGTAAAAGTTTTAATGAACATTTCATAGCTTAATTGTGTTCAAGAAATTTCCATATAATATTAACAAACTGCAACATTTGATGGCCACTAGTTCTAAAAAGATGGATGTTATGATCAATGCAATATATCAAAAATATTAATGACCATTTAGCTGTACAAAAGTGAGGGAACATTTACATTTGGCCATTATCAATCTTATCTAATGACATTTAGGCAAGTACACAGAGTTTTATGAATATTGCAGTCCTCACAGAAAATCTAGTTTTGAAGGTCAGTTTTTATTTAGAATTTTCGTAGCAAGGACCACCACATTTTTCAGGAGTTATGATATTAATACAAAGGGGGTTTCATATCGAATGGGCCAAAAAGAATAGCACAGTAAGAGTTATGTAATTGATTAATTCAGCCGAAATCAATTTATTCAGAAATTACAATCATACAAGTTTTATCTGGCAACAGTGAAAATTCTTCCAATTACGAAATCGCCGATAAAGGTGTTGTTTACTAACAACATTACAACTAAGGTGTTGAACGCATTAACAGGGGATCTCCTATCACGAGTGTGGCAGGAACTTGACTACCGCTCAGACATTTGCTGTGTCACCGGAAGAGCACACATCAAACATCTCTAGAAACTTGGATAACTGTAGTTTCAAGGTAAATTGGAATTATCTAAATTACAGTGTTTACAGGAATGTTTTCTTTTTGGCCCATTCAATATGAAGTAAGTAGTTCTCATTATCTTCGTGATGAAAGGTAGTCTTGATGGTTTTTTTTTTTTTTTTTTTTTTTTTTTAGTGGTCTAATTCCCAGCTAGAGTTAAATCCTTTTTGTTATAAGTTAATGTTCTAGTTTAATCACTAGGAAAATCTATTCTAATTTTTTTTCACTTTAATTTATATTTTAAAATATACCACCACAATTTAACAGCTTAATTTGAATAAAACTAAAAAATTTAGAATTTTTTTTTTTTCATGTTTAGAAATATTTATCAATGAAAACAATTGTTTTCCATTATGAGAGGAAATTAAATCCCTGTATGATATACAATCATCCACATTTACATTAGATCAGGGGTTTCCCATCCTTTATATCCTCTTGACTAATCTTTTTATCTTCGTGTAGCCCCTACTCTCATATCCACCCCTGCAACCAAACGTCTATACAAAAAAGTTTTTATCAATAATGTTGAGGGCCTAAGTAAGCTTAAGAGTCAAATGACACAAATTAATAACATCTGCAGGACTTATTGTTGATTTTACATTTTATTCCATTTTTACAATAATATTAGTTCAATGCTAAAAAAAATGAAACTAGTTTTGTAGTAATTTCACACTAACCTATAAGGATAGCTAAAAATTACAATTCGTATTAATAATCAACTATTCAAGTGAAAGAAAATTTCAATGTGATCCTTGAGCTTGTTTCATGGAGTTGAGTTTTATAAAATTGTGTTCAAATGAAGACAGATATAATCTCATGTCTGGAGCTTCGTCAAGCTTACTGCAATATTTATTCTTAATATATGCATGAAACGTTGTTCCGTTAAGTGAAGTGTAGAGGTAGTTGAAGAAGATTGCAGTCGTTAAATGTCTAAAACATTTTATTACATTTCGAAGATAAGCAAAATCAAATAAGTTATAGAGTACTCAATAATATATTAAGATTAAACATTTAAAAGATTATAGGAATATTAAATCCATGGCCAGGAGTGGAGAATTGCGCCTAAAACGGCGAGAACTGCTCAGTGCATTACATGATTACGAAAGAGAAAATTACGCAGACGCGGAGAGTTTTTATAATACCAAAAAGGGAAAAGTACCGAAGTTGAGGCTCTAGAAATGTTGCGACTCTTGCGAGTCTAGTTAGAGTAGAAGTGCTTTTTATCATAGGATTGAAGTAGAAATAATTCGTTCATAAATAAAAATCAACTTTCATTAAGAAGGATTTATTTCAAAGATGAGAAAATAAGGATTTATTTTAAAGATAGAAAATTTTTAAGTCATTAGATGCATAATTTGATAATGCTTTTTCCACAAGAAACAAAATTCGGTAACTTTTTCCATCCCTTATGTTTTCTTATATCAGCCATTACCGACTTTGAGTTCGCCTACCCCATGGGTACACGTACCACAAGTTGGGAACCTCTGCCTTAGATCAGTAAAGAAAGTAATTCTTTTCAATAAGATTTTCTTTGAGGCAAGAAAATTGATACCAGGGGAGAGATTCATGCATCATTAAGAAAGCATTTATTACATTATTTAAGTACATTTTTTTTGTACTTTGGTACAAATGTACTTTTCTATGGAGGGGTTAACCCAATATAAACCATTTTTTTTATGCCACTTCTACCCTCAGAGTTCAATAAGCCTGACATAGAACATCAATATAAATTGCATCTGTATATGACTACAAAGGATTCTTAATCTCATAAGAAAATGCATAGACTCATTAACTGTCAAGACATGAAGATAATAGCAGAAGACAAAAAAAAAAAAAATCATGTTTAACAATGACAATTTATTGAGTGATATCATGCATATAACCTTTCTTTATAGAATACAAAAATTATATACTTCACTATTTTATATTTAGATGTGAAAAGATCATGGTATTTCCAAGTTTAATTTTTTGAATACATTTGATTGTTCATATTAAAGTGTACATTCAAAGCAATAAGAAGTACACTATAATTAGCGAATCAGAAACATCATTGATATGCAACAGTATTAAATAAAGTATTAAATTCAGAAAAATTAGTGAACTTGTGTATTTTAAATGAGTTTAGCAATGACTTAAGTATCAAACAATTAGAAATAGTTAACTCCAAAATTATTGCAATAAACCTTTTTAAAAACTTCTATAAATTCATAATTTTTCTACTACATTTCTAAAAAGTGCCGAGTATGTGAATCGCATTACATTGTGTATAAATACATGTCAAGTATTTTAAGTTAAATTTATCAAGATTTCAAACCTCAAATTCTTTTAAAATGCATTAAATTGACTTACATTTTAATACTATTTCTTTTCCCCATGTCAATTCCGTAGAGATTAGCCCTCAAAAACATGGTTTTAAATCGAGGAATGACGCGAAAGGTTATCACGCATCCTAAGATGGATAACAAAGCATTAACCATCAAAGTTAATTTGACATCCATTCTATTGCTGCACTAATTCAAGAAAACAGAAATATACTATTCCCTTAAAATGTGCATCGATTATGCTTTTACAGCGCCGAATCACATTTTAACACGATAATGTAAAGATTACGAACGACTTTAGCAGTAGTGCTATGTCCAAACGTAAACAATCGTAACAGCGGTAATGCCATTCTTTCCAACTAAATTATAAATAGATATAATTCTGTGGCTTATTACCAGAACAAATCGAGTAAGATCTCATGCACCGTTGACAATATTATAATCTAATACTGAATAATGGTAAATAGCTATTCTTCCAGATATATCTTAAACTCAAATATTTACATCATTTTCATTTAAAAACGAAGTAATTTTTTTGGTGATATTGGCATAAAGGGTGAAAAAAAATCAATGGACCTTATGCACGTGTCGTCTTAGTCACGTGACGAAGGAATGCCGAAAACAGCTGATCGGAGTTCGAATAGATTTCCGTATACTTAGCGTGGGTTCAATTCAATCATGCCGTGTACGATATTTGACTCGCCGTTACCTTTGAGAGGATTTTCGCAACAACATATATCAGAGTATATGCTAAAAATAAATTATTTAAATGATAAAAAACAATTTCAACACTAAACAATCACACATCCATTTAGAAAGAAATCTTCCAAGTATTGTGAAGTATAATGATAATTCATGAAATTCAAACAAAGACTCATTTAGAGGCATGCACTTTCCTAAACAGACAATTATTCGTTGCGAATAATTTTTCCAAGTCTGAAACAGTAGGTAAATCAGAACCAAAAAAAAAAAAAAAATTACGCAATAAAAATTATACATTCTTCTAAAAGATAAAAGTTTTATATAACAGATAAGTATTCAGCGATAATAATAAAATTTTTATCTTGTAGAAGAAAGTTTCTTTATGTATAATTTTGATTGCGTAATTTTTATCATTATACACTACATATTACTAGAAAATTTCTTTCTAAATGGATGTGTTATTGTTTAGTGTTGAAATTGTTTATTATTTTTTAACTGTAGTAGCTTAATATTTTGAATTTGAAGGCTAAGAAATCAAAATTTAAAATTACAGTTATGCAGACAAAGTATTCTATTTCAAATATATTGTTGTACAACCTAATAAACTTTTATTTATTTTAACAATAATTTCTTTGTTACTATTGTTGAGAAAGTATTATTATCATTGAATACTTATCAGTTATATAACTTTCTCAACAATCACACATCCATTTAGAAAGAAATCTTCAAGTATTGTGAAGTATAATGACAATTCATGAAATTCAGATATAGATACATTCACAGGCATACACTTTCCTAAACAGACAATTATTTCTTAAGAATAATTTTTCAAATCTGAAACAGCAGGTAAATCAGTGCGAAAATAAGATAAAGATTACAACTTTAAAATTATGTTTGCTATTGCAAGAAACAGCAGATACCATATCAGAAATAACATACAAGCATGTGCCGTTTGTTATCCGATTTCTTTTTAAAAGGTGCACCAATGCACAAAAATATATATTTGTTAAAGAAGAAAAACAATTTCTATGGAAAAAAGAAATTACGCCCCCCCCAAAAAAGGTAAATAGTATTGGTGTGGTAGGGATAAGAATGCTAAGCAAGTAAAAACAGCCATTTTTTCAGAAATAATATCAAATAGCCATAATCAGTTATTCAATTAATGTGAAATAGACTGAAACTCAAATATATTTGAAAAAAAAACATTCAGAGATAAAGATTATGTATTGAGAGTTACAATATAAAAGAAAGCATCGTCACACGAAGCATATCGTATTTCTGAAGAGATGAAGATTACAACAAACAGTCCTAAATCGATGACACTAAGAAATAATTTATAGCAATAAAATTTTCTGACGAAATACTTCGCTAAAAAATCGAAGGTAAAAATCTAAATTGATATTTCAGTCGTCAATTTACATGCCAATTATACATAGCAAAGAATAGGCTCTCGCTTTGTTTATTCCTCCACAGCTGATTTTTCTATACTCTCGAACCCAAACTGTGCATAAGGTCCATTGAAATCATTACTGCTATAGATATTAGTTTAGATAGATTAATGTCCCGTTCTGAAGCTACACTATGGCTATTTTGGAACGGATAAGACAAAATAGAACCTCCTTCGAAGCCGTGCTCCTACAGAGAGGCCCAACTCCTCCTTTTTTCACCCCCTCTTCAAAGCCGTACTTTCCAACCACTTTTTTTATCCCTCCTTCTGACGTCATCTTAGAGTTATCTGGAATGTCAATTAATTAGGAATCTTAATTAATCAAAGCTTTATTATTAATTTCATTTAATTTGATTAACTTAATTTTTAATTGAACTTATTTGTACGTTTTCTTTGTAGATTGTGCCAAAACTCCACATCCCTCCGAGTCGGGGATCGAACCCGCGTTCTTAGAATCGGAAGGCGAACGCAATAACCACTCTACCGGACAGGGCTGCACACGATGAGACAGGTGGTTCATAAAAAGCTCACCTACGTCAATTTTGCAGGAATGGTTTCCGAAACAGTTTTTGCGCGGAAATGCTTTCGCGGACTTGTCGTTCAAACCTTGTCGTTGAGGAAGTTCATAAAAAGCTTTCCTACATAAACCTTGCGGCAATGGTTTCCGAAACGGTTTGCGCGGAAATGCTTTCGCGGACAGCCTATGGAAAGTGAAATGGCAACCTTTCCGCAACCTTCTTTGCTATCTGGGTGCTGTAGTCACAAAATAAGCAGAGCCGAACGCTCTAAAAGAAATACCGGAACGCTCTAACTAGAGTGACAAAAATTGCGCTATTTTAAGAGGTCTTCACAATTTTTTGTTATTTATTTTACGTAAAAGAAGTAGTGCCAGAACGGTGTGAACGGCTCCACTACACCTCTGCATGTGGTGGTTTTTATTCGTGTCTTTCTGGACTCGACGCCGAGATTTCCACAAGACCAATAAGCATCTGATAAAGAAGTCTATACCCCAGATAGCATGTGCACTTGCAGAAGGTGTGATTTTTCTTGATATTAGCTTGTCATGACAAACTTGACGTGACAACTTTGCAACGAACTTCCTGCAAAGTAACAAAGCATAATCGATCACCCTCCTTGCAATGAAAGTTTGCTGTAAAGTTGAAGCGACACACTTACGCACCACGACCTGGATACAGTTGTATGTATCTAGCTTTGATCTTTGTCTCTGTTTTAAAAAACATACGATATTTAAAAGAATCTCCTAGAGCGTCCTTCTTTTTATTAATTCAATAAATGAATGATAATTTGAAAAAAACAAACTAGGTCTTTTTATATAAAAAAATACTTTTGAAAAATTCTCCATCTTTTCACTAAATATAGAACTCGCACTGTAAAGAAAACTACATATCGCCTTTTTCTTAAAGTTGAAGTTTTAACGTTCATAAACAAAATTAAACCTAAGAAACAGTCGATGTTTGTTGAAAAATAATAACTTACTTTGTGTCCCATATTTTTAAAAGTTTTTAATTACTTTTGAACCCTAATTTCATAATTTATTCCACTAGCAAAATGTAGTTATTAGCGAAAATCTCTCTCCCTTTGGCTTCAAATCATATTCGCAACTCAAAATTTAAAAAATTAATGAAATCGAGAAGACAGTTTAAAAGAAAACGTGTAGATGCAAGATGTATTAGCGCAATCTGTCTTCCGCAATGGAGGTCCAGCTGGCTAAGTGGCTAAGGCGACAGGTTTAGCAAGCGGCTTGTTGGGGGTTCGAATTTGAGGTTCGTCTCCGCACTCTGTTTTTGCTATAGTTTGCAATGAGTTTGATGCAACAAGCTTGCTGCAAGTTCGACGCGTGGCGACTTCGTCGTTTGCAATAACTTGTTTCAAGCTTGCACCCTTGCCGGTCAAACTTGCTGCAAGCTTGCAGATTTGCAGAGCAAAATTGCTACAAACTAAAATTAGTGTCTCGGACAACATTATTGGCCGTCGTCTTTAAGCCGGTTATTCAAGACCACTCCACACTACACAAATCCATCCACTACCAGTCACTCCAACCCTCGCCTTCTCCGATTTCCTCGGTGAATCACACATCACAAGCCTCCCTCCCAACCCCCCACACACATACCTACTCTAACCTCATTTATGACTCGGCAGTCCAAATGGAGGAATGGATATTGGGACAAGTTGTATGTCAAACCTTCCGCTCCACACCACGGCAATTATGACCTGGTTTTCACATTGCCGATCGGTATTGGAGTGGAGTGGTCAAATTTGCGTGGCGTGGAACAGACATGGAGGATGAAGAACGCCATTATGAGCAGCAAGTGTACGGTGCCACAGTAGATTCAAAACTTAAAGTGGCGTGGGATGTAATTTATCATGTAAGTTGACCCCATTAACCCGTTCACGACCAGAGAAAGGAAAAAGAAGCGCTTCCCCAGGCCTGCGTGCTCCGGAAGGATACGTACGCACGGGACCGGGCGATTTTTCCGTTAAGCCTAATTACATTTAAAAATTAATACTGCAAGTAAATACGCTGAAATTTACAATTTATTATCATTGATAGTATATCCGAATATAATGTTATAAAATTTTCATGATATTTCAAAAACAGCAATTGAACTAAAATAAAAATCTACCCCAAAAATACAAAATACTATCTAGCAAACTCCAAACTGCAAACGATAATTTATACTCCAACCCGTAACCAATAAACATTCTATCCTTTCATCATGCCATCAAAATATATAAAAAAAATCCCGCGCAAAATATATCATAGCTCTTTAACTGCGCAATCCTCTTCAAAGAATCGAACACGAGCAGTTCTTTATATAATCAATGGCCCTGATATACAAAGAAAAACCCGGAACCGCGCGAAAGTACATACTGAAGGTCAACACTCTGATGCAACATTATTCGAAAAAGTAACGGTTTTTACCGCCATCTAGTGCCGTTTAAAAATTCAAATAAAACGTTCAAGTTGCGATCACATATATGAGACGATGGGCTGTAGGGCACGAAGAGAGTGATCACATATATGCGATGATGGTCCTGAACGGGTTTTAATGTAATAATGTAATCTTTATTAGCTTTTTTGCAGCCTGCAATCATCATGCCATTCTTCGTAAAATAATCAAATAAGAGAAATGTCTTATCGAAAATGGAAAGGCAAAAACGAGAAGGCAATCAAAATATGAAAAGCCAATGTTGTGAATATTGGGAATAAGCATCTACCGATGTTTGGCCGAACGCATCAAATTATTATCGTTGTTATTACAGATGAAATGGTATAATCATTGCTATAGAATTTATATACACTGATAGTTTGTAATAGGTAATTCCCCGAATGTATTGGAAAATATCATTAAATCAAACAAATTATATTTAATCATTGTCTTTTAACTCTTAGCAAAATATGCCTAATAAATGCATGAAAAGAGATAAAATGCCTTTAAACTATCTTAAAAATTATGTCAGAAGTAGGCCCACAACGTATTTCCCCAACAGTATTGTCATCTATAAGTTGATATCATTATGAAAGAATTGCAAAGTACATTCATATTTTGTGGTACATGAAACCTTGATATGAAGCAAACAGATACTATTAGTTCGCTTCAATAGTTTGCTCATTTCATGCGAGTTCTCGTATTTAACACTCTAGAAGAAAAGAAAATTATAATGCAATAAAATGAAACGATTTATCTTTCAAGTTTCTATAAATCAGAACATCAGTAAACATTTGAGCTTTTTACTTGCACCGTCAGTTTTTACTTATTTAATAAAACAGCATATAACGTAAATGAAAAATGGATGCGTCTTTTGTTATGCATGCAAGAGAGAGCCTCACAGCTGTGCATAAGGGGATTTTTATACTATTTTAAATGCCTGCTATGTTCTGGTTCTACACTACATTCATGCGAAATATCGATGTTTCTCAGTGCCGGTCCCTATTAGCACAAGATATTCTAAGATATTTCAATCCATTATATTTTTAACTTTCAATTCTTATTTTCTTGCATCCGACGTTCTAATTACTCTATCATTCTCAATTTTTTAAAGGCATAAACCGGAATATTTATCTCTGTTTTAAAACTTGAATTGTTAAAATATCTTTTTTCTCCCATTTTCTATGAATTTTTTTTAATTGATCAGTTCAAAACATTTTCTCTCGCATATCCGAATCGACGAAGCTTTCGACCGACCCAAGATTACTCTCTGTTCCCAGAATGCATTTCTGCTATCCGATTGGCTTGTAAAAGTATTGGTTTGAACTCTACGCAGGGCGTCTTAGAAAAAATGTGGATTCATCAAGGGCGTCAAGAATTGAAAAAGTTTTGAAATCACTGTTATACGTAAGGATTTTATACAAGACAGTTTTGAGCGTGGATCCTGTTTGATTTAAATGGCGTATGACCGGCTGTGGAGGTTGCATATTTATGGATTGAGAGGAAAGAATTGTTGATCCCGTCTTTTGATGCATCAGAGAAATGTACCGAATTATTGGATTTTTAAAATTTTTAAATTAAAATGCATTCATCGACATATGGTTCAAAATAAAAATTGTATGGGATACTTAGACATTTCAAGTGCGCGTTGGATATTTTTCTGAGCCAAATGGTACTTCATCTAATAAGAGAGCACAGAAAATTCAACTTAAAGAAGTTTATTTAACTCCTGTTATGTTACTGGCATTATTTGAAATAGTAAATTTCGATATGGATTGATTTATTATATTAACGTTTCGGTGAATCATCATTGTTGTTACAACTCACAGACATTGAAGTTTTTACTCTGGTGAGGTTGACATCAAAATATGGTACTTTTTGTAGCGCACCTGTACATTACCGATCTTTAAAGGAGATGGCTATGAATAACTTTCATTTCTTTTAAGTAAAAATTGGTTGGGAAAGGTTTCGACATCTGAAGTCCTCAACCAATTATTCTTATCCGACTAGTCTTTATATAAAAGAAATAAAAGTGATTTGTAGCCATCTAAGCTTAAGGCTCGGTGTTGTTTGAGTTCTAACTC
>BGPR01043332.1:0-12981 GCA_013235015.1 Araneus ventricosus
CTCATGAGTGGGGCACCTTTCAACAAATTTAAGCTTCATTCGAAATGCATAATTTCACCTTTTAGTTATGACGGGAAATTCTGATACAAGGTGAGTTGTTTCCTAAAATTCTCTTGTAACTAATGATGCCAAATATTGAAAAAAATATATAAACTTTCTGAAAAAATCAGGTTGTACTAAAAATTGTTGAAAGCTCCCCCCTCTCTCCTACAGTTAGCGTCTACTCAAGCATTCCCTTATTTGTTATTAACCGTCTGAATAAAGCAGACTCTCAATAGTGAGTTTCCAATTGCTACGAAATCTAGTTAAAACTCGTTCGCTTTAGATAAATATTACCTTTACCAGGTCTCAATTGTTTGCTTTGTCAAGCTGTGTGTGTGTGCAACCACTTGATGAGTTGGAGAATATTTAGAAATGAGAAATAAAGACTGACAAGTCATAATCATGAACTGAGAATTACTAACATAATAGCCCAGATCCTCCGGTAACGCTCTGACGTCAGCAACAATAAATCTCGCGTCATAGCACTGCGAGACGTTAAACGGCATTATTTCATTGTTAGAGAACCTAAATTACAGTAATTTTAAATTTAAAAGAGTAATTGTCGTTCTAATTTCAAATTGAATAGCTCTAAAATAGTGAAATAAAAAATTTTCTATCGATTGATATAAAATTTATCTCGCTATAATGATCAATAGTTCCCGAGAAATTTTAAATTATATTAATCCTATATTTCAAATTAATTTCCGTTTTTTAATATAAAGTAGTAAATTACGTCAATGGTATATCATGCGCGTGATATAGTTTGGACGCCAAATTGTATCTAAATGCAATCGTGGCGATGTTGTTTCCGTGCCAAGAATTAAATTAGCCACCAGTGACGTGAATCTACAGTTCGTTCTCAACCGCCACCAGTTCCCGTTAATTCCAGCTTACACGATGACTATCAACAAATCGCAGGGGCAAACTTTCGATCATGTTGGAATTTACCTCGATTATCCTGTCTTTTCACATGGACAGCTCTATGTTGCACTTTCAAGGTCTAGGATTCCCAATCACGTTAAAATTTACACAAAGACATCTGAAGTACAAGGAAAATTGTTAAACAACGAAAAATAATTCACACGGAATGTTGTTTACCAAGAAGTTTTTTGAATAAAGAAATATTTAAATAATATGTAAATAAAAAAATATTTCCTGTCATAAAACATATGTTTATTTTATTTGTTTTCAATCAATGTTAAACATTTCTTTCGCATATATATCTATTTAAACACATCAAATTTGAAGAGAAATCTCTCGAATGAAGAGATAATTTGCACCCGTCAAACCATGACCGGTGATTTTCTAGTACTTAAGATTATCTGTTTGGTTTGCTCTATCTAATATTTTTTAGGATTTTATTTGTTTGACTTGTTTAAATTTTATTTTTAAAACGAGTTCGTGTAAAAACCATTGATGTGCGAAAATTAAGACAGCTTTCAAAGAGAACTTAATAACCCGGGATTCACTGTGATATCAGCTTGGCTTTTTTTTTGACATTGCTTCATTTTAATTTTTTCGAATACAAAGAACACCCACAATATGCAATGTAATTGCCAAAAAATTAAGCTGAGCTTTCTGCAGCATAACTCTTCTATGTGACCATGTGACTATCATCAGAAACTTCAAAGAATTTTATTTTCAAACTGCCACTAATGGATTGCATTAAAATTAATTTTTTGAACATTTCTTTACTAAAATTATTTTATATTCAATCATTAAAGTAAATAAAGTTTTTATCTCGGATCCGGCCCGGTTAATTTGACCGGTAACGGTACAAACAGGTAAACATCACGTGTCGATAAGTTCAGTGTTTAAAAGTTTTGAAATATCAGTTCTAATATTATTAATGTTTTGTCTTAATCCGGAATCTACATTTCCGAGATTCTTTCTGCACTTCATTTTTAGGTTTAGGGGTCTATTCTGGTACCCCCCCAGTGGTAGGTTCTGCTGCACGTTAATAACGGAACAACCCAATGATTCAAGGCTCATTTATAATTTCAATACATCATTCTAGCAAGACTTTAGATTTAGAGTTCTTATTTGTGTCCCATTTAGAATCCACCCGAGGGTCCTTTTGGGATGAACTTCGTAAACTGAAACCGATGTTTGACGATGTGAAGGATATCTGAGCTTTGTTACATAAAAATGGGTCGCATCCCAGACAGCAAAGAAGGTTGCGGAAAGGTTGCCATTTCACTTTCCATAGGCTGTCCGCGAAAGCATTTCCGCGAAAACCATGTCGGAAACCATTACCTCAAGGTTTACATAGGAGAGCTTTTTATGAACTACCTCACCGACAAGGTTTGAATGACAAGTCCGCGAAAGCATTTCCACGCAAACCGTTTCAAACCGTTTTCATTCCTGCAAAATTGACGTAGGAAAGCTTTTTATGAACCACCTGTTCCATCGTGTGTAGACCCGTCCGGTATAATGGTTATTGCGTTTGCCTTCCAACTCTATGAACGTGTGTTCGATCTCCGGCTCGGAGGAATTTGAAGTTTTATCACAGTCTACACCGAAATCGTACAAGTTCAATTAAATATTAGATTAATCAAATTAATTGAAATTAATAATTAAGCTTTGACTAATTTAGATTCCTAATTGATCCAATTAATTGACATTCCAGATAACTCTAAGTTGGACTAAGATGACGTCAGAAGACGAGAGATAAAAAAGGGGGTTGATTCCTGTAGGAGTATGGTTTGAAGAGGGTGTGAAAAAAGGGGGTTTGAACCCCTCTGTAGGAGTACGGCTTCGGAGTGGGAAGGGGGGTTTCTATTTTGTCTGCCGAAGGAGGCTCTTAACAACCTTTTGAAAGGCCTGAAACAAGCTTGTAATAAAAGCTTGGGGAAATCTTGCTAAAAACCTTACAGAAAACATTGTTTCTGGTTGACAAGCGAACATTTCCGTTACCTTGTGGAAAGGTTCAACTCTTGTCATGGAAACCTTTGTGACAACCCTTGCTGACGACAAGGTTTCTTTGTTATCTTGGATATCAAAATCCACACAATGCAAACAAGTTCCAATACAACGTCTGGAATTACTAGCGAAATAATGGCATTTTGAGACGACATACGACAATCACTACAGCAATTTGACAGCAGATTCATCTACCCTATAAATCGTTTTGCATCAATAAAGCGTTTTTGGTAAATTTTTCACACGACATTCTGATATAGCACTGACGATATGAAAAGCAACCGCCCTCGAAACTTGCATTCCACAAAAGCAGGAGGGCAGTTTTAACACTTTCGCCGTGAAGGACGAGATATCTCGTCTTCCCAGATTATTCGCTGTGCGCTTGGGACGAGATAACTCCTTCTCTACACAATGTTTTTCGATATTGTTCCCGCGAGTCCAGTGACTTATTTATCAACTTTTCAGCGCATCCTAGTCCATATAATTATTTTTTCACCAAATTTCTACAAGATGGCGCTACTCGCACAATTGTCAGAGCTTTGGAGCAATTTTCGTATCCGCACAACTTGTGGCGTTTGTCGTATGTTTTACATACTTTTTAACGTTTTTAATAAAGAAAAATGAGTAAACGAAGGCTTCTTTCAATTGACGAGGAAGTGGAATATCTCAGTTTATCTGACGAAGAGCTTGCTGACGACATCGACTCGGATATGAAGAGCAGTTGTAACCTTAGCCTTTCCAATTCAAGCACCAAAGATGGAAGTGATAATGTGGAAGAAATTGCTGAAGGAGATGAAGCAATTAAATGGAGTCACTTCAGTGTGTCTCAGGCTTCAGTATTGATGTCGATAGGATAGGAAGTTATTTCAGAAAGTAGTGAATTCATGCTAATTGCTGAAGGAGATGGAGCAAATATGGAGTCGCTTCAGTGTGCCTCAGGCTTCAGTATTGATGTCGATAGAATAGAAAGGCTCTAAAGCAGTGAACCGATGTTAATAGCCGGAAGGATACGAAGCAAACATGGAGCTGCCTGTGCCCCCAGGCTCCAGTACTGATGTCGATAGAATAGAAAGTTATTTCAGAAAGTAGTGAAACTGATGTTAATGGCTGAAGGAGATGGAGCAAATATGAAGTCGCTTCAGTGTGCCTCAGGCTTCAGTATTGATATCGATAGGATAGGAAGTTATTTCAGAAAGTAGTGAAACTGATGTTAACTGCTGAAGCAGATGAAGCAATTAAATGACCAGTCATGAGTTAAGCATCCACAGTGTGGGGAGCGACCGCCAAAAGCCATATCCAAAAACTTGAATCAGCCCAGAATATCATAGCCCGATAAATCTCGAACTCACCATAGTTCATTCGCAACAGGTATATCGCCAAAGATCTTAAACTCAAATCCATTAAAGAATACTTCAAAAAATCTTGTATCTTGTGAGTGTAGCTCATCATTGGTTTCTCATGCCATACCGTACAATGACCCCAACGGGGGGAGGACCGAGAGTTTACGGATGAGGAGCTGCCGTACAAGTAAGCAGGTTCTGGAAAAAACCCCAAATCCGAGTCTTTACTACTATGCCACCGCGGCTTATAGCACTTACGGTACAACAACTGTCCAATAACACTTCCAAATAAAGAATGGCATCGGTGTTAAAGTTCTTTTAACACTTTCGAAGCGGGAAACTTAAAAATACGTTTTTCTCGAATTACCCAACATCAAAATATTAATTCAAGAATACGACTCGCTTACTTGTTTTAGGTTGACGTTGGACATGTTAATAGAAGTCTGCACAATACGTTCACTTATTCTATTATGGTTAATTGTCATCGGTCATTTTGTCTAGAAAAAGCACAGTAAATGTTTGCCTTTTTATTTGAACTTGAACACAATGTATTAAAAGGATGTAAAAGTTTTATTCCTTTTTTATTATGGTGATCACCGATGGAGTACTTCCGATATATATGTGGAATCTGGCACGATAGGTTGGTGCTTCCTATTAACTAGTATTGTACAAGTTAATAGGAAGCACTTAAGTGTCAATCGTTCTACGTACCCAATTCCTCGGCGAACTAAACCAGTAAACATCACCTCTACACATGCCGCTAAGTTAACTTGACCTCGACGTAGGCCAAGAAGTAACACTGGTATCGAAGCCGATGGTGGCCGGGTGGGAGTACCGCACCGAACCCTAATTCACCGCGAACCTAAACTCGGGATTAAATTTAGCTATGTCAATGTTCCTTTTCAAAAGAGAGCCGTTTGAACCGCGGTTAGTTGAAGAGAATGATCTACCTCACGACATTCTTAATATAATGATTAATATTCTCTTCAAAGGTTCCTCAGAGATATCTTTAGCCATACATTCCAACATTGGAAACGTGGCTGTCCGTAGAAAGGTTTACAAAAGGTAGCATACGCGCATACACACAAACTTGTGTCAAAATTTGAATTTATAATCACTTAAATACAGTGGAATCTCCCTATAACGAAATCGCTTGGTTCCAGTTGAAAACTTCGCTACGGAGAAAATTTCGTTATACGGAGATTAGAGATTTTTGCAGTTATTTAAGTAAATGTTACAAACCTTTTAGTATGTGCTATAAGTTCAAAAATATTTAATTATAACTTTCAATTAAAAATGAAGTAATATTTATTATAATTTTGTTAAAATTATATTAATTTTTATTGTATAAACAAAACGCTCAAAAGTGAAGACGATTCACCAATTTTGAGAATAATATGTACTACTACGGATACACATAAAATGCGTATTGTCACATCCATTCGCTGTTTCCACCCCGATTCTTGGAATCTTGACCCGTAGAAATGTTGCTCCCTCCGTAGAAACCCAGGTCCCCACAACTGCATTACCCTTCACATAGCATTCTATTGTTATGTGTTATCGCTGGAATGAACAATGCGAGTGGTTCCAGAAACCGGCACGTGTGAGCGATTTGTTTTCACAGAAATTAGCAACTTTCTCCAAAAATGACAGAAATCGAAAAGATAAATGCCTGAAAAAATTCGTTGTAGGGAGACAACCACTTCGTTATATGGAGAATATTTTGAATGTTATTTAGCATTCCGATTAAAAATTTCGTTAGAGGGAGAAATTCGCTGTAGGGAAACTTCGTTGCAGGGAGACTACTGTAGTTCATAAAAATATTTTATCTAAATAAATAATACCTTCTCCCAAACACCCAAAGCGGAGGAATCACCACTAGGCAACGCAGTTTTCAACAGGGATCGAGACAGTTATTTGATACGACAGTAAAGAAAAAGCAAATCAATAAATAACTGCATTTATTATCAACTTTATATAACAATATGATTAGGAATAAATAGAAAGTTACGCTCAGAAATTTAAATACATAGAACCTCCGAAATGCGAGTACAAGCAATTTTTACGAAGCAGATTAGCATATGTAATTTAACAATGCGCTCACAAAACATGCACAAAACTAAACAGCATTAACGGAAAAGTTATAGATTTAGCTCAGCTACACGCATCCGAACTACAAAGTTTCGCAAGGAGTTGAATCCACCTCGTACTGCGAAATTATCAACTTCATCAAGGTAATGAACGGGGATACGGAAACTTTTACCCGTGTAAATGTAGGAGAGAACGGGGATAAAAACCTCGCTGCTCAAGATACATGTCACAACATCAGGAATTAAAATCCCTTGCGGAGCATTTTGAACCACGTCCCACCAATAGGGAACTCTAGCTGTAAAGATGGATTTGTGGAGGTAATAGATGTCATCAGGCCTCATCGGGTTTACAGGCCAGTCGGCTCGGCATGCAACTCTCAAATCTTGTTGAGTAGTATTATTTAGTATTTCAAACATATGATTGCTGAGAACGTCGAACCTTTCCCGAACATCTTGAAATTCGATGGCATCGTCACTCTCGACCTGGATGACTGTCGTTCCGTCAGATAAATACAAAACGCAGCTGATGGAGTGCTGAATTCTTATTCCTGTCTCGCCCTTTATAAAGTCTTTCAAATCATCCGAGTTTCCTACGAAGCGACAGGTTCCAGATTCCACAGATTCATTGGGACCAATCGAATAGTCACATTCATGCACCGATCTAACTTTGATGCGTCGCCTTCCCACGAACCTCTTTTTGTATTCTAAATTCACTTGGGCATGCATTATGAACGGAGATCTGGACTGCAGAGAGTACTCAAAGCAGGGATCATCCACATTCAAGAAGAATTTAAACTTAAAAATGAATTCATAAGCAGTATCCGGATTAACATGCCACGTGTACGAAGGGTCAACTAACGGTCGGCCATCGTTACCATCCAGTCGAAAATTCCTGGTACTGATATTCAGATGATTTCTAGTCCTTCGAATTTGCCGCGACTCGTCCCTTGCGAAGACCTTATAAAAGTGATGCAGCTTGTACCGATCGATCACTTGAAACAGCTCGGTCATAAAAGGTGGATTTCTCCAATTTGGCCCGGCTGTGTGCAAAGTGCCAGCGTACATGTAAATCAGAACTAAGCGTAGAAGCTCATCAGAAATGTCAATTTCAACGGTATTGTTAACGAATGTATGGGCGGGATGCTCCCTGAAGAAGTTACTCCACCTCACTTGCAAGATACAAGAGTGAACAAGGTAGAAGGTGAGGGTATTCGTTGGCCTCAACCTAAAGTTAGAGTAATGGGGATGATCGAAGAGTCGCCTCATATCTTGTGAAAGCCGAGTTAGATCGAAATCATCAAACACAAGTCCGTTTCCTCGGTTTTCGATATTTTGGTTTGGAAAAGAGATCCTTACGTCGATGACCAAGTGAGGCGAGTTGTCCATTCGCGGAGGAGCCAGGACATTCGCCTCGAATTCGTATGTGTGCAGATTTGTTCTAAGGAAGCGATAATTCAACTCCTCTTCATGGCTCATGGTTTTTCCGTTTATTGAAATGTCTACCTCTATTCTCTCAACTGCAATAATTTCATCGCGTTCACCAGAACTAACGCAATTAAAGGAGAGTGCAAACACCCAGAAGTTGACTTGCCTATGCGTAGGCTGGAAAGTCACTTCCCACTTTGTCTCCGTGGGAGGTCCATGGTAGAACGTAGCCGATATTGTTCGCAAAGGCACAAAAGGATTAAAAATATCCCAGCGAAAGAGGCAAGGATGCACCACAGCTGCAGCGTCCGCCATTTGCAAATCTTGCGAAGGAAACTCGATGCAGCAATGGAAAGCGAAATGTGAATCAGACCGCCGATGCGAAGAACTCTTATTTACGGATCCTAAGTAGTAGGGAATGAGGACGCTTCTCATTGGTTCTCAATGTCACGTGACTTGGCTGATTTTTAAATGACGTCATAGCTCCACTCTTAGACGGGATTTTTATTATCAATCCGATATCCCATCATGAAGAGATCAAAACTCTGTTCTAATTATGGCTATGACATGATAAATACATTTTTAGAACAAAATAAATAAAGGCAGAACCTTCAGCATTGGTAAGTACTGTTTAGTTTAGTAAGCCAAGTCACGTGACATTGAGAACCAATGAGAAGACGTAATATGCAGTGAGAACTGCATTACATGTGGCTACTTTTCTGCTGCCAAAAACTCTGGTTAGGAATTCAAATTTTTTTACTGATTGATTAAAATAAAGTAAACATTTATTTCAGAACCGTAAATCAAAGTTTAGAAAAAGGATTTGAGCAGAAGAGATTTTCTCTGATTTGGTAATAATCTAAATGATAATAATACGGGCTTGATTTTTACACAGAATCAATTTTCTTAGGCGTAGCAAATTTTTAAGACTACCGGATTACAGAAAGATCTAGTGATATAATGGACTAATTTTAATAAGCTCCACACTTTGAATTTGTACATAGAGTCACTTTTCTGCGGAGGTAGTAGAATTACAAGATTACTCGATTACAGGAAGAACTAGAGACATATAGGTCTAATTTAAATATCTATTACCTACGAGGTATGTACCCAGTTTTAATTTTCCTTGGAAGAGCTGGATTGACCTGTAATACAGGAAAACCCAGAGACATATAGTCCAATTTAAATATCTATTACCTACTAGGTTTGTACGCAGTTTTTAGCTTCCTTGGAAGAGCGGATTGGACCTAGGATTACAGGAGTACCAGAGACCCTATAGGTCTAATTCTAAATATCTATTACCACACAGGTTTGTACCCAGTTTTAATTTCTTCCTTGGAAGAGCGGGATTACCTGATACAGGAAGACCCAGAGACCCATAGGTCTAATTTTAAACATCTATTACCTCACTAGGTTTGTACCCAGTTTTAATTTTCCAAGAGCGGGATGACCTGAAGCAGGAAGACCCAGAACAATAGGTCTAATTTTAAATCATCTATTACCTACTAGGTTTGTACGCAGTTTTAATTTTCCTTGGAAGAAAGGACCTGAATACAGGAAGACCCCAGAGACCTATAGGTTCAATTTGAAATATCTATTACCTACTAGGTTTGTACGCAGTTTTAATTTTCCTTGGAAGAGCGGGATTGACCTGGATTACAGGAAAGAACATGTAATCTATAGGTCTAATTTAAATATCTATTACCTACTAGGTTTGTACCCAGTTTTAATTTTCCTTGAAGAAGGGATTGACCTGATTACAGGAAGACCTGTAGACCTATAGGTCTAATTAAAACTACTTCATTACCTAACAGGTTTGTACGCAGTTTTAATTTTCCTTGGAAGAGGGATTGGACCGATTACAGAAAGAATCTAGACCATATGGACTAATTATAAGATTCACACTATTGATGCTTGGAGCGCAGTCGATTTTTTCGGAGTAGTACGGACTACGAGCTCTGATTACAGGAAGACCCAGAGACATATATTAAGGTCTATATTTACTCATTACCTACTAGGTTTGTACGCAGCTTCAATTTTCCTTGGAAGAGCGGGATTGATCTGTATTACAGGAAGACCCAGAGACATATAAAAATAATTTAAATATCTATTACTTACTAGGTTTGCACCCAGTTTCAATTTTCCCTGGAAGAGCGGGATTGACCTGTATTACAGGAATATCCCAAAGACATAAAGGTCTAATATAAATATTTATTTCCCTCTTGTTTTGCACACAGAATCAATTTTCGTTGGAGTAGCAAATTTTTAAGATTACTGGATTACAGAAAGATCCAGTGACATAATGGACTATTTTAATAAGATTCACACTTTGGATTTGTGAGCAGAGTCGCTTTTCTGCGGAGGTAGTAGGACTACAAGATTGCTCGATTACAGGAAGACCCAGAGACATATAAGGCTAATTTAAATATCTATTACCTACTAGGTTTACACCCAGTTTCAAATTTCCTTGGAAGAGCGGGATTGACCTGGATTACAAGAAGAACCTAGAGACATAAAGTTCTAATATAAATATTTATTTCCCTCTTGTTTTACACACAGAATTTTCTTTGGATATGGCTCCTAATAGTCACCAAGAAGCTTGTTATAAAGCAAATTTTTCTTATGATTCTAGTAAGAATATAGCTTGCATAAAATAGAAGGAGGTTGTGTATGAAATGTTTAGATACATTTTCACTTATTGGCAATTTTTAAGTATTTGCATTCTCCCATTTACAGTTTTTAGTATAGATCTAAGTTTTTATATTTTTGCGGAATAGATCATGTGTTATATTAATTGACGAAAAATATGAAGGATATTTTCTTTAAATTTTGGGTGGCTTTTTTAAGATAACAAGTATTTTTTTAAACCATGATCTCCTTTGAATTTATTTTTCAAGATTTAACCGGCATATATGGCTAGCTCACAGGAAGTGAAATGGACGGTTAAAACAAAGCTGGGCCATAGTTAAATTAAATTAAATTTATTTTTCTCACATTTTCCACATAAAATACTTCTGGATTAACTAAGATTGCATGAACTGACAAGTTACATTATCCAACTCGCTGCGCATGGCGAGATTCGACCGACCTATCCCAGTGAGGGAAAAAGCGACCCTTCTCGCACGAACAGTGAAGAGACTCTGTCCATCCTCCTTTTCCTGATAGCGAAAAGTCCTTGCAATGCCATCTTGTGGCAGGAGGGTGAGTTAAAGTCTTTCGTGGCGCCATCTCTTGGTAGGAGGGGGAGTTAAAGTCTATCGTGGCGCCATCTCTTGGCAGGAGGGTGAGTTAAACTCTATCGTGGCGCCATCTCTTGGTAAGAGGGCGAGATAAATTAAGATTAATTCCTGGCAAATGCTTATCTATTTCTTTCCTTACTGCGTACTTCTTTATAACGATACATAGTTTCTTGAATGCATGCTTGGTTTGGTTTAATTAAGTGAACCCTTTGCGCAACGATTTTATTTCACCTCTTAATTAGATGCCACCACCTATTTGGGATACTTTTTTTCATTTCAATCTATTTAAGGGAACATACGACTCTCAAATTAGATGCATAACATCTCTGAAACAATGCCATTCATAAACTCACTTTTTTCCAAGGAAAAAAGTGAGTTTATGATAGTCTTTTCTTTCTCTTATAGTAGAATTTTCAAGCTTTTATATTGGTATGCATTTATTTGAGAGAGTAATAAATATGGGTATAATTTTTGGAGGAAAAATGAGATAGTCACCTTGTGCGCATGATTACGGATAAAATATTTGTCTAAACACAATATTTTGGGTATCTAAGTAATCCAAATAGTCTGTTTAAGAAACTGAACCACAATTCCTTAAAATTTAAATTTAATTTCTATTTTATATACCAATTAAAAAAGAAAATAGTTAAAATTTCAACTTTTCTTACCAAACCTTCTTTGGTGAAAATATGTACAAAAAATTGGGGTTCAATTTGTAGATCATAGCAAAATAAATATTCAGTAAAAGTTTTATGTAAAAGTATCCAATAGTTCTTGAGAATGAATCAATGCGCGCAGTATAAAAAAAACACATTTTGACATGTAGCGCTTTAAAGATACGGCCATTTGCAATGTTTATGTTGAACAGTTGATACATTATCCATCATAACTTTCATAATTATAGGAATTTTTAAACGAGGATTGTTTCAAATTGTTCAGAAAATACTGGGGAATAATATATTTGTTTGATTTTCATTAAATCGAAAATTTTCGATGTTTAACCGTCGCATGTTCCCTTAAGATGGCAAAGGATACTCGAGACATTTACACGTGTCCAGGTGATTTTTATATTTAAAATTGATTGTTACGTTGAACTAATTACGGATTTAAATTGCAAAAATTATATAATTCTATGCACGTATAAAACGCACTGTTGTGAGCAAAGGAGTTAAGGTTGCAGTTAAGCCCAGAGCCACACAGACGAATTTCCCACCAGAAAGCACGAGTTTTTGCTCTCGGAAACCAGTTTTCACTGTCTAAATGAATGGCAATTGGTCAATTCTTTCAGTTCGAAGAGCAAAGCTCGCGCTCTCTAAAGGAAAATTCATCTGTGTGTTCTGGGTTTTAGAAACACATGAGGGCTATTTTTGAATGGACGTCGCAGGGATGGGAAAAACCTGCCGGTTTTAACCGAAAACCGACTTTTTTTGTTTCGGTTATTTTTTGTCCCGGTTGTAACCGGTTATTTTTTAATCCAAGAACCGGGTGAAAAAATCGGATCGGAAGATAGGCTCGATTTTAAGTTCGATTGGACTAAAATTGACAAAATTATGAAGCTTTCAATTTTATAATTTTAGGCCAATCAACTGGTCTGCTTCCACAAGGCGTCTCTTGGTGGGCGGATAACTGAAATAGTCCTTATGAACAGATAAATAATGGCCAATGGATTGATTTCCTGTGAAAACAATATCAATAAAAAAACTGTCAACAAACGGCGTTTTTTTATAAAAAACCTCCTACCGACCACAGATCAAATGCCGACGTCCTAGGGAGGGCGGTTGCGAAAATATCCGATTTTCGGTCTTTTCCCCTCCCCCCAGTTTAACCTGGTGGTTTTCGGTTATTGAAGTTTTTTTCTCCTGCAATTTTACCTGGAGGTTATAACTATTCAAAATAAACCAGTTTTGAAACAATTAGTTTTCA
>BGPR01043333.1:0-12981 GCA_013235015.1 Araneus ventricosus
TTTCATGTATTGCTGTATGTAAGCAACATGTATTCAAATATATAAATGTATAATATAATAATAATTACAGACAATGAAACTAGAAACTCTGTAATTCTCCAATCGGCATTTTGCCCGACTGTCGAAAGTAAATAAGGCCTTCCAGTGCGAAAAGGTACGCTTCACCCCTGCTATCTAAGTATTATAGATAAAACGCTTATGCGTGGCGCAAAAGAGGACCTTTATTTCTTTCTCCCCTTGGCAATGATCAGTTTGTTTTACCAATCTCAACCCTGATTCGCTTAACCGAGCTAATCGCTTACGGATTATAGGACTTTTTTCGATCGTCGACTTTTTTTTTGAATTTATTGATTTAAAATGAACTCTTGCGAACTTCTTAAATACAATTTGCTTAGAAGAGAGTTAAGCAGCGTGCAAGGAAATCCTGATGAAAGATTGATTTCCTCAGCGAAGATCGGCCAGAAAGTCGCTGCCAGGCATTAGCTTCTAGGCGAGCCAGAGCCTTTTGTTGTGATACTAATTGTGTGCACTATGTACTATGTGTAAAAAAATAAAATTACAGAATAAAGACCAGAGAATCCACTATACTCAGAAAAGTTCCCTTTGCACACTGCTCTCGGAGAATGATTAAAGCTTGCATACTGTTTGCAACGTATATACAGAGAGAGATTAGATTTTTTTTGCCACCGTGTTTGTAATGGACTGTTTTAGCCCAGATATATTTTCACTGGAAGTGAATTACCACATGCTGCTTATGGTGAATGATAATGTTGCATACTTTTTGCTTTTCTGTGTAATATTTCATAAAAAAAGAGTGTATATTTAAAATTTTGGTTAAAAAAAAGCAACAATTTTGTAAATTTCGAAAAAGCTATATTATCAGTTATAAAAAGGTTTAAAGTAAATACTTATTATGATTTTAATTTTGAATAGTTAATATGAACATGTTTCAAGCCACTATTTTCTTTAAAACTGTCCTTCTTAGCAAAATGTGAGATGGGGTTATATAATTCCACACGACAAGTGACGATCAAGAATTTTCTGAGATTTAAACACAAAATGAGTGCACTGAGAAAAACATTATATTTTCTTGGATCAATAATTGTTGAAATAAGCATGTATACAAGTGGGGAAGCTTTTCTTGTATTAAATGTTTCATAAAAGAGTGCATATTTAAAATTTTATTAAAAAAAGCAACAATTTTGTAAGTTTTGAAAAAATCTGGACTGTTTTAAAAGCTAAAAGTAAATAATTATTGTGGGTTTTGTTCTCTTGAAGCTTAAGAATTTGAGTATGTTTCTGCCATCACTTGTTAACTGTCCTTTTATTGCAAGGTTTTAAGATGGTTTTTCATCTTCTACTACAAGAGACGATCAATTGAGATTTAAAAACACAAAATGACTACATTGAGTGAAAAAATATCTTCTTATTAAATAATTGTTGAATAAGAATGTATACAGGTGGGGGAAGTTTTTCGTGTGTAATATTTTTTTAAAAAAGAGTGCATATTTAAAATTTTGGTTAAAAAAAGCAAGGATTTTGAAATTTTGAGAAAAAATATATTATCAATTATAAAAAAGTCTAAAAGTGGTAAATAATATTATGGGTTTTAAATTTGAATAGTTACTGAGAACATGTTTCAAGCCACTATTTTCTTGAAACTGTCCTTTTAGCTAAAAGGTTGCAAGATGGTTTTACATCTGTCTAACACAAGAGACGATCAAGAATTTTCTGAGATTAAAACACAAATGACTGTGTACTGAGAAAAACAATTAGTATTTTTCTTGACTAAATAATTGTTGGAATAAGCATGTATACATGTGGAAAAAGCTTTTCTGAATATATTCCATTGTATAGAGGGTATATTTGAAATTTTGGTGGAAAAGCAATTTTAAAAATTTAGTTTTTGAAGATTTGTAAAAAGGCTATTCATCAGTTTTAAACTTAAAAATTTTAGTGGAATGAAGTTATAGTTGAAAAATTACTTTTGAATAACATCAAAAAGTGTATGCCAAGAAGTTTAAAATTGATTGATGAAAAAATAATTTTGATTTTAATCATCTTGATTATAAATATTACCTCTCAAATTTCTTTCAATGATTTACATATATATTTTGTGCTACCAGTAGAAGATTTTAATGTAGAAACTGATGAAAATTAATTTAGAGTTCAAAAGTAATTTCAATAATTTAACTTTACTTTATTAATTAATGTACTTATAATTCCTAATACTCAGCAGAAACGGGATAACTGTACGGCAAGCGTGTGAAGCGAGCTTGTTTTCACATAGTGATCCCGAAAGAATAATGTGATTCTTGGTGTCGGTGAGCGGAGTTATAGGGTGTTATTATATATATATAGATTTTATAACAACTGTGCTAGGACACCCAGTGTCTTCATGTAAAGGAGCGAAGTTACAGGCTTCTTGAGAGTATTCCCGGAGGATTGCAGCAATCCTCCTGGGGTTATATTATGCAGAGCCCCTAGTATAGTGTTTAAAAATCTCTGTCATATTTTGCAGGAAAATTGTGTATGTATAAGAAATTGCATTTCATATTTAACGCTTTACAGAAAACGACATTTGCTCATCTATCGCCCAGTTTTGTCTTTATATGCTTGAACTTTCTTTGTTTTTCATAAGAAAATGGGTAAAATGAATGGTCATTACTTATTTTATACAGGAAGTAATACTGTGCTGTTTGAACATTTTCAATTAAATGGGAAAAAATTAAATTTCGTGGAAAAAGCCCATTTATCTCTTGCTTTAATTTATTAGTCAGGTGGTGCTGATCCGGAAAAAAAATTCAAAGCCCGTCTGTTTACCTTTCATTAGTTACAATATATTTCATTTAATTTCGAAAGTTTCAAACGAAAACAATAATTGAATTTGTTCTTATGTCGTTGAAATATAAAGCAACATAATTAGCACCTTAATCATAATAGTTTTGATCGCAGTTTTTCTTATTACGCCTCATTAATATTCTAAAAATTAATAATAAAATTGTTCATTTATTCAAAGAATGTTAAAAGTATGGACTGCTTCTAAAAGAAGCAAAAAATCTAATTTCATTAGACTCCTTCTTAACCTCTTTCGTTCAAAATAAAGAACATTTATTTTAAGTGTTTCATCTATTTACTCGTTAAGTAAAAAATGTCTTTTTCCCCAAAGGATCGTAGGGAGTGCAAACGTTAAGAAAAAAACTGAATTTATAATTGTCTGTCCTTTTCGCCATTTTTTTTGTTTAATCTTTTAATTTATTAATCAAATGTTTATAATCCAACTTTTAGAGGGAAACGTATATTCCGCCATTTTTGTATTAAATGGAGCTGCAAATTCCAGGACAAGGCAAAATTACTTGTGAATCATCTATTTGATGTCAGGTATCGAAAATATTGCTTCTGTTTTGTTCCTCGATGATGGAAAAGAGCATTTTCTTTCGTTTTTTGATTATCTTTGTTTGAATAGGGAATAAATTATAATAAGGCAATGTTTATGTCTCCTATTTATCATCTTCTTAAGTGCTTTGTTTCATTGAGTCGACGCCGTAAAATATTTCATTTTGAACCTAATCTTTATTTTTTTTTTTTTGCCCTTTTAAATTTGCTCTGTAGAAGGGCACGTGATATTATCATCAAACATTTTACGAAAACGAAAAGATGGATCCTTTCGTATTCAAATATATCCGTAAAAAAATAAAAAAGCTCATTTCATTCGCTAAAAGGTTTTGAAAGGCCCATCAGTCTTCGATTTGTTTATAAAGTACATTGTCGGAATTGTATAGCTGTTTTTAACGCCATCTTTCAACCTATGTATTAACTTATGTAAACGTAAGAGTTTAATAAGCTAAAAGTTTCATATTCCTGTCTAACATCATATTTATTTTAAGGTTATTAATATATAATATTTTAAGGTTTAAATATGCTTAAAACAAATATGTTTTTTAATCTAATATAATCGATTCAAAATATTAAAAAGAACTTTTGAAGAATAAAAGGTTTTCATACATTCATTTTTCGTATTTGTGGCAACAGTGTAATTCGAAATGCATGGACATTGCCCAATAAAAAAATTTGCTTTGAATTTCTGGTAAGGTTTTGAATAATAAGGTATAATGTTAACTGAAATTTATTCTTTAATAATCATGCTTTTTTTAAATAACTAGCTGCAATTAAAGTCTTTGATCAACTTGGTTTATGATCGTGAGAGCATTTTTATTTTATTAAAATGAGGTGAAATCTTTTGAGAATAGTGGATGATAGACTACGGATGGCGGTTTGCGAAAATAATCGGCTTTGGGTTATTCAGGTTTTTTTCGCCTGGCGGTTATAACCGCTCAAAATAACAGGTTTTTGAAATAACCGGTTTTCGGGGCGGGTTATGAAAAAATAAACGCCGTTTGTAGACAAAATTTTTATTTATATTATTTTTACAGGAAATCAATCAATTGGCCAATATTTATCTATTCATAAAGACTCTTTCAGTAATCCGCCAACCAACAAACGCCTCGAGGAAGTGGTTGTTATTGATTGGCCTGGGATGTAAAATTCAAAGCTTCATAACTTGGTAAATTTTAGTCTAATCGAAACTAAACTCGAGTCTATCTTCCGATCCGGTTTTTTCACTCGGTTTTTGGATTTTTAAAAAATAACCGGTTATAACCAGGATAAAAAAATAACCTAAAACACCGGTTAACCGAAACAAAAAACCGGTTTTCGGTTAAAACCGGTTAGTGTTTCTCATTCCTATGACAGGCTTTGTTGCATAAGATCTCAATAACGACATTTCCAAGAAAATCTAAAGGAGATTAGAACTTCCATTCCGGAAACATCAACATGATAAGGTTTTAGGTTAGGTTTGGATGATGTCTTAATATTATTTTTAAATTTACTTTATTTATATAGCATCAATATTAAAAGGCCTAAAAAAAATGTATTTCATATCGTCACAACAGGCATGTGTATAAATGCAATAACCAAAACAATGGAAAATATTGTGGTAATATACACAGAAAATATTTTTTAAAAAAATTATTAAAATTAGAGAAGAAATAAATGGAAAAAATAAGTTGACATCACTGAGAGTTAATTTTGTGAAGGTTAAAGGATAAAGTGTTTCTGTGCGATAATGTGTTTCAAAATTATTGAGAAAATTTTAATTAATTGAAAGTCTAATCATTTTTTAAAAAAATAAGCCTTTCAGGTACAGCTTGATATACGGTATCATCAAATATGATATTTTGTTTTAAGGACTTTTTTCAACAGCTTCAATATAGGACCCTTATTGGCGATATTTTGTTTTATGACTTTTCAACAGCTCAATATAGGACCCCATTGACGATAGCTTCTTTGTTTGGCGACTCTTTTCAACAGCTTCAATATAGACCCCATTGACGATATGTTGTTTTATGACTTTTTTCAAATAATAGCTTCAAATATAGACCCCTATTGGCGATATATTTTGTTTTAAGGACTTTTCTCAACAGCTTCAATATAGGACCCTATTAAGGGATATTTTACTAAGGACTTTTTTTCAACAGCTTCAATATAGGACCCCATTGGCGATATTTTGTTTTGGCGACTTTTTCAACAGCTTCAATATAGACCCATTGGCGATATTTTGCTTTGGCGACTTTTTTTCAACAGCTTCATTATAGGACCCCATTGGCGATATATTTCTGTTTTATGACTTTTTTTTCGCAATCATCATTTCAATATAAGACCGATATGATATTTTGTTTGGCGACTTTTTTCAACAGCTTCGCTTATAGGACCCTATTGGCGATATTTTCATTTTGGCGACTTTTTCAACAGCTTCAATATAGACCCCATTGGCGATATTTTGTTTTAAGGACTTTTTTCAACAGCTTCAATATAGGACCGCCATTGGCGATATTCGTTTTGGCGACTCTTTTTCAAGAGCTTCCAATATAGGACCCCATTGACGATATTTTGTTTTAAGTGAGCGACTTTTTTCTCAACAGTCAATATAGGACCTCATTGACGATAATTTTGTTTTGGAGACTTTTTTCAACGCCTTCAATATAGGACCCCATTGGACGATATTTTGTTTTGGCGACTTAACGATAAGCAATGTTCGTTTAGGCGCAGGGTTGCAATATTTGCCTTTCAAGGCCAATGTTGAAACTTGACTTTTTTCAAAGCGGTTGGCCTTAAGAGACTTTTCATTTGGCCTTAAATTCATTTTTTTTGGCATTTTTTGGCTTTATTTTAATTCGTGATTTTTAGAACTGCTTTTTGCTGTAACTATTTCTGTTTTTTTTGAGGTAAAATTTTTTTATATTCTAAAATTATATTTAGAACGATCTGATCTTGGATATTAGATGAATAATATCGAAACTAAAAACAGAACATTATTGAAAATTTTATCGCTTATTTGAAACGCTTATTATGAGTCTGAAAATCAATTTTATTTATATATTAATGGAATAAACTTTATAATGTTTATTATTTATGTTTTGGGTACGTAACCACTTTTTCATTTAATATGACAAAAACTGAAAATAACCTTGCATACTTTCGTTCACTCATGAGATAATATACTATGTTCAGCTGTTTTATTTAACCATCACTTTTCATTGTAAAGTTGTTTATGGAGGTTAAAAAATTTTTTCACTTCAATATTGTTTCATTAATAGAGTGTTGATCATACGCGTCATTCAAAACGATTCGTTTTAATAAAATAAAGCATTTTCTAATCAAAATTTGGGAAGGAAAAATAAGTACTTCAACTGGGGTTTTTTCAAATTTGGCTTTTGGCCTTATTTTTAAGAAGAAGGTCTTTATTTTGTCATTCTGGATCTACAACCCTGTTTCTTAGGCGACAAAACGTCTCCAATACAAAATTGTCGCCAGTGATGACGTATATCAAAAGTTAAATCGCCGTTAATAGTGAACATTTATTCCCAAGAAGTAACTGCTCGCTAAATTTGCAGCTGTAGGTCCAACGTCTGCCCTGTGGAGAGATTTTGAACGATTTTTGCATCACGCATAACTAATATGACCAATTTCCCGTTTTGTACGGGACGGTTCCGTTTTCAAGTAGACTGTTCTGTTGTCTCCACGCACAGTACCGGGACGCCGAAATGTCCCATTTTCGGAAAGACAGAATCCCACGTTATCAATTTCAAAAAAAAGACGAGAAAAATCAAAAACTCCGACTGTAGTGCTTACGACGGGGCATTTGCTATAAGGATTACGCATATGTTAAGTCGGTCAGAAGCCTGTTACCTCGCACATATTTCTAAATTTATGTAGGATATTACCAATAAGAATAATTTAATCACTGCGTAAATTTGATTGTAAAGTTAAATTTAACTTTTGCGATAGATGGAGCCAAGAATCCTACTCATGACACGTCATGAACAGCGCCCTCTTTTCCCCAACACAACCAGCCAGCACGCTCAGAGCAGCGCAGCAGACGAACTCGTAACCCTCTCTCGTTACCCCTCTTTCGTCAGAATGTAAGCCCAATCTATTTCGGCGCAGTTAAGTCGCCCGATCATCATGTTGTCGTAACTATACCTTATGGCTCTATATAATATAATTAACTTTTCCTTATGGCTCTATATCTCAAATACCGTAATTCTTTTAACCCATTAACGTCCATCTCATATTTAATGTAGCTCGCGCATAACCATCACTTCATGTAAATCATTAATCTTTTGTTATCTTTCTTTGTACATATTTCGACCCGCTAAATTCTCACTTTAATTCTTAAATAAATGTTTTGTATTTAAATTGAAGTCTCCTCGTTTATTTCATGTAATATTTTGTTTTAAATTTAATGTGATAAAAACTCTTAACCCCCCTTTTACCCCTTAAAGATAATTCCTCCGTGGGCACTCTGTTAAATTGAATGGAATCCCACACTTATTACATTTCAAACCAGCGGCAGTGGTCTTAAACTTTCTCGTTTAGCCCTAACAAAGGTGCCATTTTCTGGATAAAAACTGTGAATTTTCTGTAGGCACAGAACGCAAATAATTTCCTTCAGCGAGCACCAAAGGCGAAATTCGTGGGTAGAGTTTGACCGTGTACCAAGACAGAACGTATCGGTCGGGCTTTTTTTTGCATCGTAGAAGACAGCGAAAATGCAATTTCAACGCCTTTTTTTAACCGATTGACACAAAAATTGGATACAAAGGTTAGAAGACCACATACCAAATTTCATTTATCTAAGTAATTTTGTTAAGAAGTTATGGACTTCAAAAGTATTCGATTATACAGACAGACAGATGGTCAACCCTATGACGGTTTTGGCCCAAAATTTGATACGGGCCTACATTTCTGAGGTCAAAACTGTGTTCCAAATTTTATCTATCTAGCTATTCAAGTTTTTGATTTATAGTGTTCACATGAACGCGGATAGACAGACAGACAGACAGACCTCCCGTAGACGGATTTTGTCCAAACGTTGACGAAAACTTAAAAATTATGTGTCAATGTCATATACCAATTTCATCCCCATAGCTATAAATTTTTTTAGTTATCGTCTTCACAGACAGACACACGGACACACAGACGTAATTCCAAGGTTGTGTTTTTCGGACTCAGGGAGGTCTAAAACGTGGAGATTCGTCAAAATCTCGAGTTCAAATTTTTTGACGATTACAATACTTTCTCTTTGTATACTTCGTATACGAAAAGGTAAAAAGGGACAGAATGAAATATTTAATGAATTTTACCGAAAATCATGGATCGGAATTGCTGAAAACACTTTCACGCCAATAATTTGAATCATCCGAACATTCGTATAGTTATTAAATAATATTCAATGTCTGCCTGGCACTAATGCACCCATACAAAGGGTGTTTTCTCTTATGATTAAGTTGTGGAAGGGGGAAAAACACAGTTGCAAGTAAAACAATGTTAATTACCGAAGTAAATTTTAAGAAATCAGACCAAGAATTTTATTCTTATTTGAAATCAAGATCATATATACTGAAGCAAAAATTTGTTCTTTAGAGAAATACAAGATTATAACGGCTCTGCTATTTTAGTAGGGATTGCTGAGTGAGCCACTACTTTTAATTCACAGAAAAAGGCTTCAGGTTGAAATGAAGAGGGTTCCTTGAAATGATAAGTACTTATTTAATAAACGCTTACTGATTTTTCACAGTTATTTACATTTAACATAGAAAAGACAAGAATACATTTTTCAGGTTCATCAACACGGGATCTCTTCGCGGGTCGTACTCTCTCACTCAGACTTTTAACGAGCCATCTCCTAGAGGGAGGGAGGCAGCGCCATCTGCCGGATAAATGCATCTGTTAAAAGATCATATAAATTATTCATTTTCACGTGTTCATCCCTGTTCTTGCCATTAATAAATAAAACCTCAAAAAATGTGCGTTTTCTTGGTTACACATACCATTACCTAAAAATTAGTAATATCCCGTTTCGAGGGGGAAAATAAATGGTCACATGAATGACGCAATTTAAAGATAGGAACCAGGCTATAAATATAGCCATGTTATAATTATTGAAAGTGGCTAGAATATGGAATTCCTTTATTTACAGTTATTGGTTGCACATGCCATTACTTAAAAATTAGTAATGTCCAGTTTTGAGGAAAAAAACAAATGGTCACGTGAATGACGCAATATAAAGTTAGGAACCAGGCTATAAATATTGCCTTGTTATAATTATTGAAAGTGGCTAGAATATGGAATTCCTCTATTTACAGTTATTGGTTACACATACCATTACCTAAAAATTAGTAAATGTCCCGTTTCGAGGGGAAAAACAAATGGTCACGTGAATGACGCAATTTAAAGATAGGAACCAGGGTATAAATATTGCCATGTTATAATTATTGAAAATGGCTAGAATATGGAATTCCTTTATTTACAGTTATTATTATATTTCGATAACAACCAACCGCAAAAATGAAGCATAAATTATACGAAGCAAAATATCAGTAATAAATTTATTTTTACTAAGATTTTTCTTCCTGAAGCAATAAAGGCAGAAAATAATTGCTTTATTCAATCTGTTATAGATTGTGTTTGAAATTTTTTTTATAGAAGTAAAGTACATCTTTTTCTTATACTGAAAAGAGCTTCTGGTTAATTTTTAATTTTTTTAGACATAGTGAAATTTTACCATATTTTGACACAAGAAAATTGTAAAAAATAATGCTCTGAGTTTTTTTAAAAAAAGCTCATTTCAGTAAAATGAGAAAAATGTACTTGAGTTGAATAAAAAATTTCAAGCTTGAATCTGTAACAGATTTTGAGAAAAAGTACATCGAAGTAACAGGGTTAACGGACTTATGGTTCCAATGTCCCTTGATTCATTGTTAGAGACGAAGGAATAATACAATTTTTTATTCGTTCGAAATTACTTGCAAAAAGGATTTTTATGAATGGAAGAATCTGTTCAGAAAGATAAATAAACTGGATAAATTTATGTATACACTTAACAGCAGCTCAGATACGAGAGGGTTCATATATTAAAAGAAGGTGCATGTTTCATTTAAGAATATATTTAACAAATTTTTTAAAGTATGGTACTATTATGTTAAAAAATTTACACAAACTAAGTAGATATTTTATCGCAATTATCAGAACGAAATCACCACAGAAGTTCTTCGTCGTAGCTGAAGTGTTGCCTTCCCATTCATTCTCATTATCTGTTTTCCCGCCTGGACAGCTGAGGTTGCAGCGCTACCTAGTGGCCAGCATCCACAGTATTCCAATTTACGAAAATTCTATTTTGAGAACATTTTTTTTATTATTATTCATAGGAGCTGGAATAAACTAAAGTCTCCCGTAATCATTTGATCTTCCTTTTATCATTCCTTATTTTCGATTTAGCATTTTTCTCTTTCCAGTTTAGACACACACACAATGAAACTTCCCTGGAAATGCATTTGTATGCAAAGGCTATCTTCCATCAAGACTGTAAACTTTATCCACAGATTTCGTTAAAGTTTTCTTCCATTAGGAGTTGGCTACTCATCCTCAAGCGCAAAAAGCTTTACTTTTCGCCGAAAATTTTTTAACCTGCATTACTTATGGTTTTTAAGCAAGAATCGTCGCGATACTTACGTTCGACTATTCTACGATGTAGAGAAATCAAATTACGTTGAGATACATCTACTTGCAGGAGATAAAAGAGCATCTTAGAGAAATTTATATATAGTGAAAATGATAGTTATAGGGTTGCGTTTATGAGAAAATCCTAACAATCATCGTTGAATATCATTTCTATCTTAAATGCATTCAGATTTTTCATTATGAATTAGAAATCTTTCGTTCTTACAAATTTTGCGTGCAGCCATATCATTATTTACTTATCAGAAAAATTATACATTAAAGTTTTATGGCAACGTTTTAAAAAGATGTCATTATACTTGCAAAAAGAAAATACTTGCTTTTCTTAAAAAAATAGATCTTGCTTATTAACTATATTCAAATCACAGTTAATACCGAACATGTATTATTTGACGAGAAGTTCTCATTAAAGCAAAGAGAACGATGTTATTTATTTATTTATTTAAAGAAAAGCACACTACAGAGACAACTCCATTTGCAGAGTGCTATAAACAACAATCGCACAAAGAACAAAAGCCACAACGAATAAATCACAAAAACATTTTAAAAAATGCGCTGGAAAATAAAAAGTTGAATACAGATAATACACCAAATCATAAAAATTTTGCAAACGCATATATAATTAAAAACGAAAACACATAATCACAAAAACATTAAAACGCACTATGATTCTAAAAGTTGTATTTTTTAAAACATTATATCAAAAGACCATTTCAAAAAGTCAAGGGTTAAAAAGTCAAAACACACAAGCACCAAATCCTCAAAAAGACACCAGGAACTTAAATCTTTAAAGAAGAAAATGCACACTTGAGATGAAAATCGATTGCAACACGGCACCGAAAGCAGAGTACAAAAATTAAACTCAAGCCTGTAAAAACATTCAAAAATGGTCGAATACATAAGAACACGGGAAACTAAAACGCATAAAAATCTAAAAAGTTGGATATCAGTCGAGTGTAAAAAGGCAAAATAAAACACATCATGTATATGAAAGTTGTAAACATTTCGATTTAAAAGCACCAGGAGGCATATGAAAAATGTCAAATTCATCAGAGAATTTGTACAATGAGAACTTGTTGACATACAATACATCTTGAAATCAACTATGGTTCCTCAAAGATCTGGCAGGCACAGCGAAATTTATAGAGCTCAGTATATCACTACAATAGATCGAACCGTTAATAACTTTGTAAAAGAAGAGAACGCAAAAACATCTCGTCTGGAACACAAACTAGGCATATTTAAAAATATAACCCAATGCAAGCTACTGAACGATGAAATAAAATTCGTCTTATATATTAAAAACTAAATATTTATCGTTAGTGTCGTTACTAAACACAAAATCATGCTTATTTTTGTATTGCGAATATTATTGAACTAAGGGATTTGTTGTCATAATGCTGCAACCAATGCTTTATTTCATTATTTTCCTTTACAAAAAGGAACATCATTTATTTTTTTTATAAAAATAGATTAAAGTTTATAGAAATGGATTCCAATGGGTACCCAAACAGAAAAAGGTTAAAAAAATACTACAAAAATAAAATATAAATGCATAAGAATTTTATTAAAAACTCAAATATCTACCAAAACTGACAAACACCTTTTTACAGAATTGCTTAACAATGAAATTTTTAATACCTTTTGCCATTTTCGACTCCCACCTCTTTCTGTGCGCCCGATAGTTTATTTTCAAAAAAAACTTTAGATTGCATTTCCACTTTCTTCTCCAAGATAAGAAAAGCAGCCAGGAAATGAAATGCTTTTTTAATTTCCTCCCACCCAAACAAACTTATTTCCTGTCCAGTTCCCTCATATATACCTGGAGGATAAACGCCTCCCATTCCTTCATACGACCGAAATAGCAAGAATGGTATTTACTTCTACTTCTGACAATACTGC
>BGPR01043334.1:0-12980 GCA_013235015.1 Araneus ventricosus
TTAGTAGAGAGAGAGAGAGAGAGAGAGAGAGAGAGAGAGAGAAATTCTGAATCAAACATATTTAATTCCACGAAGTGAAACATCTAGAATAAAGATCTTACAATCAGTTCAGTTTTTATTATTATATCTCTTTTTATATTATTTATGATTTCTCTGTTGTATGACAGTCACTCGATAAAACATTCATTTTGGATTAATAGAAACAAAAAAATGTGAAGTTCTCTATGCACGATTTTCTATGCACAAAATGTTACATAGCGTTTGGTAGAAATTCTGAACCAAGCATATTTAATTCCACGAAGTGAAACATTCAAAAGGCCTGGTATGAATGCTTTAAAAGCGTGACAAACTGGAATGGATTCAGCAAAACTGTAATATCATTTATTCAATTCTGCTTGACATTATGGAATATTCCCGCCTTACTGCAAAACTCGCATTCTTCACTGTCAAGCTGTCGGAATGAATTTCTTGACAAAAGTACGATTCGGACGAGCGAAAAAACTTCTTCCAGAACTGTGAAGGAGAGTGAGAGAGAGAAAAAAATGAGAGAAAGGGGGAAGGCCTGGAAAAAGTTGGAGCTTTTCATATGCAAATCGAGCATCGCCTTCAACCCTCCTTTCTCCCCTCTTTCCTTGAGTGCGAAAAAGTTGAAAAAGTTCTCAAACTTTTTCCAGATATTTGCTCAATACCCCTTTCCTTTTCTTCGCCTGGAGTTTCGGTCATCTTCGCGCCTCTACTTTTCTCTCTCGATCGCCATTTCTCTCTCTCTTTTTTTTTTTCTTTTTCTTCTCCTGCAAAGGGGTCCCAATTGTATCAGTTGTGGCCTAATCGCAGATTTCGAAGCATTTGCCCCTGATCAAAAGAAGTAGGAAGGCATGTTTCGTGCCTTCATACGCAAAAAGGTCATCTTGAAATTTTGGTGTTTTAATGAGAAGTAAAAGTTTTAAATTTTCTCAGTTTTAAAGAATAATCTCTTGGCAATAATTTTTGACGAAGAATGGGGTTGATTAATTAAACTATTATTGGCATTCAGGTAAAATTCGTGAATTCTATAGATTTAACTAGGCACATTAGGGTGGCCCTTATTTTTTAAAGTTCTAATTTCAAATCGCACACCCTCCATTTTTGTTCCTTTTGTTCTTAGAAACAATTAGAAGCCTTATTTGTTCAAATCAAAGGTCGGGAACACGTGCCGCATCGCGCTAGTAGTTGAAAGCACGTGCCTGCAAGCAGCGATTTGTTCGTTCATGTCTCTCTCCTTTCTACGCCAGCGTCTCGTTCTCAGTCTACTTTAGTCGCTGTTTGGATCAACTATTAGTGCAATTTTGGCTTTGAGTTTGAGAAGTGGTGATCGAAATATTTATTTAATTGGTAGTGAACGTCACCAAATTACCGGATGCAAACTTCCATCTAATCGGCAAGTACTATCGGTGTTATTTTATAATTTACATGAAGTTAAATTATCCATAAGGGAAAGTGCCAACTTGGTAGTGCGCGAATGCCTCATTTTCTGGGAGAAAGCAAGGATTCCTACACGAGCGACACCTCACTGTGTAGAAAAGATCATGAAGACGTACAATTATTGGCGCAATCTTCAAAAAAGTGCCTGCCGTAGGTCAGAAACGCAAGAAGAAAATGAACGTAAATTTATATCAGATTTAAATAATTTATTTGATATTGCTCACGCTAATGCCTTGGAAATCATAAAAAATGAAGAAGACAGAAAATTTTTATTGAGTCAAAGAGAACCAGGACGGAGAGGATGTCTAATGGGAATCGATATGAAGCTAGCAAAGCTTGATGAAAGGGTATTATTGAGAGTCATAGAACAAGAAAACAGACGGGCTAAGGCTCATCATAGTTCGGAGATCGATCACAATTTCATGGATTCATCAGAAGAATCGTCAGGTACCGAAGATATTTCTGATCAACCTGGGCCTTCATCAAACATTGCCCAGTCGTCTCTTGAGGAAAACATAAATATGCAGATAGAATTAAGAATGGGAATTGCACGTGGGAGGAAATGTTTCTTAACTCCAAAAATAATGGCTGTACTCGATCGATTCCACATTAGTCAGAGAAGTGCTGTTTTTATTCTCGAAGCTGAGTCTTTAGGACACAATATAGATGAATTGGCAATTAATCGAAATACGTTCCAAAGATATCGGGAAGATTTTCGTAAGACGAAAGCTACTAGGATTAAAGAATTATTTAAAGGAAATGAACCTAGTTTCGTATGCGTTCATGGGGATAGTAAATTACTGCCTGCTTTAAATGTGAGAGATTTAAAAAGTGAAGCATTGCCTATTATTGTTACATATAAAGATGAAGAAAAATTGCTGGGAGTGCCAAAATTATAAAATTCTTCAGGGAAGGAGCAAGCCACGGCTGTCTGGAATATTTTAAAAGATTGGGGATTGGAAGATAAAGCTCAAATTCTCTGTTCTGACACAACTAGTTCGAACACGGGTCGTATCAACGGTGCTATTACATTTCAAGAGCTGTACGCAGATCGAGAGATGACATATTTTCCATGTAGGCATCACATATATGAATTAGTGATACGAAATGTTTTCGAGTATGAGTTAAACGAAGTGACTTCTAGTCCAGATGTAGCTTTCTTTAAAAAAATCAGAGAAAAATGGAATAATTTGGAAAAAGAAAATTATATGGACTTATATAAATACTTGAACGCAATATGTAGTTAGAACGAAATACTGAGTAATGTGAACTATCTTTCTAATGCGCTAAAAAATAAAAATTTGAAGAACGATTATCGGGAGCTCATTGAATTATGCATAGTCTTTATTGGAAGGAACTCAGACTCGACTATCAAAATCAGACCACCAGGGGCTTTACATCATGCTAGATGGATGGCAAAGGCCATTTACTCCTTTAAAATATTTTTATTCAGGCAGCAATTGTCTTTAAAAATGTCTGAAGTGAATGGTCTGAAGAACATTTGTTTTTTTCTTGTGACAGTGCATGTTAAATCATGGTTAGAGAGTTCATCCGCAATTGGTCCTCCACTTAATGATTTAATGTTTTTAAAAAAGTTAAAGAAATATGAAAACATATATCAGGGCATTTCATCAATTGCTTTGAAGAAGTTTTGTAATCATCTGTGGTACTTAAATGAAGAGTCAAGCAGTTTAGCGATTTTTGATAAAAATGTTAATATTGCATCCAAAAAGCGCATCACAGAGAAGTTGAAACGGGAAAATCTTCATACTGAAAGAAAATGTATTGTTCAGCCTAATGAAGTTCCCTTTCTTCTAGGTAAGATTTTAATTTTAACACTATATATTTTATTTACTAAGAATAATTTTTAGTAGACATTATTCTTTGATTTTAAAATGACAGTGAATTTTTTTCATTTATCAAATTTTTAACAAGATTTTCTAATTTATATTTACACATTAAGTTGTTCAGAATTTAGATATGATATCGTACAATTAGTTATTGGTTTTATTTTTTTTAGAAAAAGCAATAGAAGACTTCATTTCTCAGAAAAGTTTAAATTTGTTAAAGAAATTGAATATCGACATTAGCTTTCTGAATATCAGTCCATATCCTTGGGATAGGGACGATTCTTATTTAAAGTCACAAGAAATATTCCAAAATCTCAGAGTTTTTAATGATACAGCCGAAAGAGTGGTGAAATTGATGCAAGATTTTAATGGATTATTAACTGTAGATGAAGAGCAAAAGCAATTTCTTCTTCAGTGTGTCGAAGACCACAGGAAGCAGTATCCGGACTGCAAGAAGGCTACTCTGAAACAAAAATTTGACTAAATATATTATTAAAAATGTTAAATGATTAAAATTGTATTGTTAACTGTATTAAATGTGTATTATTAAAATTCTTAACAAAATCAAGACATTTTTAATATGAATAATAAATGTACATTTCAAAAAATATTTAATTTTTCGTTTTTACTCCTATATTTTTATATAATCATATAATCAAGCTCGATGCGGCACGGGTTAATCTTTATATATTGAAGAAATATTTGGAATACTTACATATTATGGTAAAAGGAAAAAAATTAAGGGGTGTGCGCTTAAAAATGGTTAAGTAAATTTTTCGCCATTATAATAAGGGCCACCCTAAGGCACATATTATGTAACTTCCATTTTTATCTCTCGATCGCCCATTTACTTTTTGGTTCTTTTTCTTCTTCTACAAAGGGGCCCCATTTGTATCAGTTGTGACCAAATCTCCTATTTCGAAGCATTAACCCTTGATCAAGAAATGTAGGAAGACATGTTTCGTGCCATCATCTGTGAAAAGTTCATTTTCAAATGTTGGTGTTTCAATAAGTGGCAAAAGTTTTAAATTTGCTCAATTTAAGAAAAGATTCTCTTGGCAATAAATTTTGGTGAACAATGAAGTAGAATAATTAAACTATCAATGGCATAGTTTTGAAACTATCGATAGTTCCAGTCGATACTTTTTAATCTATCGACTTGAAATGCGTCTATCGATAGTAATGCCCTAGAGAAAATTATCAATACTATCGATAGTTTTGAGAATGTCGTTACTATCGATTGTTTCGAAAACCCGACACTATCGATTTTGCTTCGATAGTCTATCGATGTTTAAGGAACACTACTAGAAATGACTCTAATGGCTTCTCAATGGACGAACTTTAATTATAACAAACCTTTAAGTAAAATTCTTAGAATTCTATAGAATGTGTAGGCAAATATGATATATCTTGGTAGTCTTCTTACATGCATTTTTTAAACATTAATTAGTTTGGATAAGAAGATTCGCGAATGTCACTGATCTTCACTGTTTCCTTTGCATTTTCTCAATGATTCTTTAAGGGTGATTTCAAGCGAATATATTCCCCGCTTACGATGAAACTTTCCAACACATTTGCATTGCTATTTTTCTCATGAGAATGAATGGAATTTTTTCACATGATTCTTTAAATACTTAAGAATAGAAATATATTTTATTTTTTTCTGTCGACAAGGTTTTCCATAATTGTTTATTTGAAATTAAAATATTAGGATTGAGCACGCTACCACGCATCAACATTTTAACAAACTCTTTTATTAGCTATCAAACTTCTTAAATGCATTTTCTAAACATTAATTAGTTTCGATAAGAAGATTCGCGAATGCCACTGATCTTCACTGTTTCCTTTCCATTTTCCCAATGATTCTTTAAGGGTGATCTCAAATGAATATTTTTCCCCGCTTCAGATGAAACGTTCCAACACTTTTGCATTGCTATTTTTCTCATGAAAATGAATGGAATTTGTTCACATGGTTCTTTAAATACTTAAGAATAGAAATTTATCGTAACTTTTTTTTCTTTCTACAGAGCGCATCACTTGTACTGCATACTAGTGAAATTATAATTAATTGTTCCTTAAACATCGATAGTTCAACTATCGATAGTGCAGTCGATAGTTTTCCCATACTATCGATAGTTTTCTCCCCGGCGGTACTATCGATAGGTGTTTTTCCAGTCGATAGTTTTGAAACCATCGATAGTTCCAGTCGATACTTTTTAATCTATCGACTTAAAATGCGCCTATCGATAGTAATGCCCTAGAGAAAATTATCAATAATATCGATAGTTTTGAGAATGTCGTTACTATCGATTGTTTCAGTCGATAGTTTCGGAAACCTGACACTATCGAATTTGCTTCGATAGTCTATCGATGTTTAAGGAACACTACCAGAAATGTCTCTAGTGCCTTCTCAATGGACGAACTTTAATTATAACAACCCTATATTACCGACCTTTAAGTAAAATTCTTAGAATTCTATAGAATGTGTAGGCAAATATGATATATATTGGTAGTCGAAAAGAAAATTACCTATTCCTGTATTCCCTCATTAGCAATAAACCCACGCTTTACACATAACGGGATACAGACGATCTGGCCATTAATACCACGCACAGAGTAATTAGAGGAGGAACGGGTTAGTTCTACGAAGTACGAGAAGTCTTTGTCTCATAAAGGTACAATTTCTACCACAACCCATGATCAGAGAAATAAGATTCTACTTGTACAGTAACTGTAAGAACCTTAAAGAAAGCAAATTAAGATAATTATAATATCGCCCCATTTTGAAGAAAGACGGAGGTTATTTTGAACCATAGTCAATTGACGAGGATGACACTTGATCCGACGTCCCTCTTACGTGACACGCGAAAGGGATTGCGTTTAACCCCGGAAGTTAAATTTAATGAGCACTAGGCCCACATACAAGGCGGATTTTCAGTGAAATCAGGTGTCGAAACAGGAAATTGGGTTTAGAAACCGAGACCTTACCAAAAAAGCCGCCACAGTCAATGAGGATAAGCTACATCCGGGTCGGTTAGTGGAACAATTTCTGTACTAGCCCATGCGGATAGGAATATCTTTTGCCTCTTCAGCAACTGTATTGTCCGTTAAGAAAGCTAAAAGGCTGAAAATCAAATATACCTTTCATTAGATTTCATAAATTTCAGGAACTTTCAGATATGAATATAACCTGATGGTTGTTGGGGACAGATAATGCGGCACTCAATGATGGTTCAAACTACAACTGGGGATAACTGTAACAAAACATCACGCACGAAGCAAATATATATTTCCAGTGATGGAAAATTGCGTTATAAAATGGGTGTAATAATCAAGTCACTTTTACATTAACAGTACTTTTAGCAAATATTTGTCCATCGCCGTCCACTGAAGGAATTAGAGACATGAGAAATTATTTTTGTGCTTTTATGAGCCATGTATGCCACAACCGATGCGCTGCTGCCTTCATTAGATTCATCCTTCCATTAGACAGGGCGCTGATAATTATTCCAAATACCCCCAAACCACTGCCCCATCAAATATGTCTTGGACCTACTGTCTAGATGCCAGCTGAGTGGACATGCAATATTAGACATCTGGAGCCAGGATTACACAGCGTCAACCGCGGAGTTATGTTATGACACTGCTCTCAGGCATTGCATGCTGTCTATTTGCCCTAGATGTTGTTATAACTAATAATGAAAATTCCTTCTTGCTGGCAAGAGAACTTTGCATATATTTTAGAAATTGTTGATAAGAAATAAGGTACTCCAATAATCCGAGCAGATTAAGACCATAATCACCTAGGATAATTGAAAACTCTATTAATAGAGAGTAAATTTTAATTCATGACTTTTTTCTTCCGACAAGGTTTTCCATAATTGTTTATTTGAAATTAAAACATTGGGATGTCACATACTACCACGCATCAACATTTTAACAAACTCTTTTATTAGTTGTCAAACTTCTTACACGCATTTTTTAAACATTAATTAGTTTGGATAAGAAGATTCGCGAATGTTACTGATCTTCTCTGTTTCCTTTGCATTTTCCCAATGATTTTTTGAGTGTGATCGCAAAAGAATATTTTCCCCGCTTAAGATGAAACTCTCCAACACATTTACATTGCTATTTTTCCCATGAAAATGAATGGAATTTGCTCACATCACTATTTAAATACTTAAGAATAGAATTGTATTTGAATTTTTTTTCTTTCGACAAGGTTTTCCGTAATTGTTTATTTGAAATTAAAATATTAGGATTGCGCTTACTACCACGCATCAACATTTTAACAAACTCTTTTATTAGTTGTCAAATTTCTTACACGCATTTCTTAAATATTAATTAGTTTCGATAAGAAGATTCGCGAATGTTACTGATCTTCGCTGTTTCCTTTGCATTTCCCCAATGATTCTTTAAGGGTGATCTCAAGCGAATATTTTTCCAGGCTTAAGATAAAACTTTCCAACACATTTGCATTGCTATTTTTCTCATGAAAATGAATGGATTTTGTTCACATGATTCTTTAAATACTTAAGAATAGAACTGTATTTTAATTTTTTTTCTTTAGACAAGGTTTTCCATAGTTTTTTATCTGAAATTAAAATATTAGGATTGCGCATACTACCGCGCATCAACATTTTAGCAAGCTCTTTTATTAGTTATCAAACTTCTTACATGCATTTTTTGAACATTAATTAGTTTCGATAAGAAGATTCGCGAATGTTACTGATAATCGCTGTTTCCTTTGCATTTACCAATGATTCTTTAAGGGTGATCTCAAAAGAATATTTTTCCCCTCTTAAGATGAAACTTTCCAACACATTTGCAATGCTATTTTTCTCATGAAAATGAATGGAATTTGTTCACATCACTATTTAAATACTTAAAAATAGAACTGTATTTTAATTTTTTTCTTCCGACAAGGTTTTCCACAATTGTTTATTTGAAATTACAATATTAGGATTGCGCTTACTACCACGCATCAACATTTTAACAAACTCTTTTACTAGTTGTCAAACTTCTTGCATGCATTTTTTAAATATTAATTAGTTTCGATACGAAGATTCGCGAACGTTACTTATTTTCGCTGTTTCCTGTGCATTTTCCCAATGATTCTTAAAGGGTGATCTCAAATGAATATTTTCCCCTGCTTAACTTCAGACTTTCCAACACATTTACATTGCTATTTTTCTCATGAAAATGAATGGTATTTGCTCACATCACTATTTAGATACTGAAAAATAGAACTGTATTTTATTTTTTTTTCTCCAATTAACTTCTTGAGTTATAAACGATCACGAACTTTTACAAGCCTTCGCATCTCGAAATAGACTCCAATACCAACTTTGACCTTTTTATGTAAAATTCTTTGACTTTATTTTTAAGAAAATTCAAAACATAGTTCGATTTTCTGGCACCTACTCGGTTATACAGGACCGGATAACCGAGATTCGACTCTACTTAATATCATGGCATTGTATGGTTTCTATCCTGCTCGGGCGATAGTGGGAAATAATCATTTATAAATAGGCATTTATATCTTTCCAAAATTTTGAAACTATCATTTGTTCTAAATGCTATTTTCTGAAATTCTATTCACTTTATACTTTTAATTAATTGCAAATGTTTACTTATGCGATACAGCGCTTATCATGTGAGCTTTACAACAATCTTTACTATGAATGACTAAGGTTTAGAGCACTATGGGCAATATAAATTACACTTGATGAAGCGAGGAATAGGTAGATATTTGACCATTTGTCATATCTTTTAATGTTTTTCAATGCTCATCTTAATGGGGTTGATTTTGTTTCAAATGGTAAGCTTAGAGAGACTCGCGCCACTTAAAATTTTTGATCTACTGTGTATCGTACACGTGCTACATTTGAGTATAAAATCTATCCTTTTGTTGTTTCAAATTACGTTTTTTTTTTCATTCGTTATTAGGATTTTATTTCGATTATTAGAAAATTAAATTCAATTTTCTGGAATTCGAATTCTTAAACTTAATTCTTCTAAACTTAACTTAATTCTTAAACTTAATTCTTCTAAACTTAACTTAATTCTTAAACTTAATTCTTCTTAACTTTCTTTTCTTAACTTTAGAATTCATTATATATTTAGTTAGTTTTATTTACATTATTTAATATATTAGGCCTAAAAGAACATTACATAGTTGAATGCAAGTTCAAAAAGTTATTATCGAATTTTCACCATGTCTTTTCATAATTCAGGAAGGTTTAATGTAATTTGAAAAACGATTTTAAATGAGAACTGTGTTTCTCTTTTGCTTTACAAGAGTCAAAGAGTGAAAGATAACTCTTTCTTTCTTCTTCTCCAAAACTTTGCTCAAAATATAAATAGATCTTACCTTATTAGCAAAAGATATTAAGCGATATCTCCACAATATTCATCCATACTCTGAATGCTGAAAAATATCGAGAATATATCGTAGCAATATTGTAGAGAATCTTGTGCTAATAGGGAAAAGAATTATTCGACGACATCTGCACTAAATGACGTAAATACTTCAATAGATGATATGCATACTTAGGATTATCACATGATAGTGACGTCCCATGGATTGCATCTATTTCCATTTACTACTAACTGACAAATGTGAGTTTAATTATGATTCAGAAAAAGATTAGCATGCGTAACTAGCGTTTTTCATAGTTAGGGACAAAGAAAAGTAAAGTTTCTATATTGATCGGGAAAACCAATATTTAGGCATAAAAGCTGTTCACAAAATTAGGCTATTATTATGTAATATAGAACAATGTTTAAAAATATCGTGCAACATGTTATGCTGTCTGGGCCTGGAATCGGACATGCTTTGTAAAAATGTTTAAAACTTTTATTTTTTGATTAAAATTTATTGTAATATTAAAATATGGAATATTAAATGACAATTTTATTTTAAAAATTAGCTTGCTCATCATTTTGGATATTCTGTGAGGCATTATTAAATTCGTTTCAGTGTGATGCATTCGAATTAAAATTGATTAGAGAGGTTTGAAAGATAGGGAGATATTTTAAGCAGATAAAAATGACAACTCTCCTTCTGTTGGAATTCCATCTTTATCAGACTAATTTCACTAAAATGTCAGTAACAAATATTTCAGGAAAGAATAAATATAAATTCCTGATTTCGTTATAGTTTTTCGTTTCAGTTTTTCAGACATCACCTAGTTGATGAATTAAATTTCATTAGGAAAATGTAAACTTAGAAATCAGTATTTTAAATAAATTGGCAGTTGAAGCTTTATTATTATGAGTTTCATCCTTAAAATTAGCTTACATCAAAGAAAATTATTTAAGTGATAATTATTAATAGCTCTTTCTTATATGTTTCATTTTTATGTTAGACTTCTTTTTAACCATCATTATTAATCTACCAGAATAATTTTGATAAGTTATTTTTTGGAAAAAAGTTGTTTACACTTTTTTATCCAATTTATTTTTAATATTTTATTCTATAATTATAAAGTTATGCATTATAATATGTTTCATTGAGGAACTATTACATCAAAGAATAGAATACCTTATCATAAAAGACTGCTACATAAAATGAGTTCACTATGCAATTTTTACTTTGTTACGGCTATTTTTTCTATGAAGAAATTAATCAATAAAGTTCAAAATAAAGTGCTGTTACATAATATATTTCCAAAACTCCTTTGTATTCCGCATTGATTCAACTATCAAGATAATTATCTATATAGAAATATAAACCATACAATTAGTCGAAATTGTATCTTGAATGAATTCATTTTATACCTAATGCAGGGTATTTACGTTTCACGAAAAAATTCCAAATGCGGCAATTTATCCATATATAATTCAATTATTTTTTCAATTAAATTAAAAGTTTTACTAGAAAAATTAGTTCTATCAGCTAAATGTGTGGGATAATTATATAATGCGCAGATATTTTTCATGAATAATATTTACTAATTTTTATGGATATTAATTTACGGATTATGTTTCTTAGAAAAATAGAACTTCTGACATTAGAAAAGTAATATAATATAAATAATTTTATTACTAAATATAATATGAGAGAAAGCAGCATTTTTATTTATTCTGGATAACTGTTGGGTCCTTAACTATTTAAAAAACTTATGATTTTATATCTAGTTGCTTCCACAATTTCAGGAAATGTTATATTACTTTTATTTCTTTTTCTGAACACTATTTAATACAGTATGTATTTTAACGTCTCAGAATTATGTGAAATTTCTCCATTTACCTTCACTTTCAATAAGTTTGATATCAAAGATACGAAAGGACGTATAATATTATTTATAATCTTATAGAACTTGAAGCGCAAAAATCAATAGAGGGCGGTACTTCGAGACATTTCCCCTTCTTCACAGGCAGCACAAATCTCACGAGTATCTTTGTGGCCTTAAAGACATGGTTAAATGCAAAAAATAAATAAAGTCTAAAATTTTCAGTTTTTTTTCACTTGATATTGCCTCATAACGATCCGAAAATACACAAAAGTCAATGAAATAACAAACAAAATAGACTATCTTGTAGAGCATAAATTCTCCTTCAAATAAAATGAAGCATTTTACCAATCCGTTTTATCACTGCTTCCATTTTTAAATTTTAAAAGAAACGCTTATAAATTATTCCTCAAACCAATACCTTCACAGTTTCACTGTTCTTACTCTTTGATTTTTCCATTTCATTCTGAAAAGACTTGAATATGTTTCAAATAATTGCTAACGACCACCTCTAGTACGGTTTTAATGTGCAGACTTTTTAAGCGATTTGAATTTATCCATTTCTTTTCAACATATTACAATCGTTTTAAGCAATGCAACTGCTTCACCTTGGCAGAGATGACGTATAAGAAAAGTTTCCCATGGTCCTTGAAAATACTTGAAAACTCCTTGAAATTTATTTGCCTTACTCAGCGCCCTGGAAAAGTACTTTATTTTTCGATGGGTCCTTGAAAAGTTCTTGAAAAATAAGCAAAATTTCCATCAATTATTTTTGGGAACAGAAGAAAAACTAGTTGTGACTTGGTTTTGTCTTGAGAATTCCACCAGGAAAAGGGTGTTTGTTAGGGAATGCTATCAATCATCAATATTTTCTATTTTTGAATATTCAAAGACAGCTTAATTTGACAATACAGTAAAAGCTACAGAGGGTATTTCTCTGCTGAATAAAATAGTTCTGCAATCATCCTATTGTATTTTGAAAGATATATTTAAACATAATTTTGTTTCGTCATTTTTTTTATTTGTTGAAAGATTTCTGACATATTTAAACAGAATTTTGTTTTAAATACCAATAACCGATTTTCTCGGGATTGAAATATGTTTTCAAAATGTATGTTATTTAATTTCATAGAGCCAAGGAAGAAACTTAAATAGTTTGATGGATAAAATTCGGTACACAGTTTTATCATTAGAATTGTTGATCCATATCAATTTTTTATTTTAAAAATAAAAATGCAAATTAATAGTGTGACTTAAAGTTATCATTTGCATTTTTATGTCTATAATATGCAATTTTATATTCCTTGAATTTTCTTAAAAAGGTCCGTTAAGTCCTTGAATTGTTTTCCTCAATAGAAGTGGGAACTCTGTAAGAGATTACATGAATGCATTAATGAAAATGGCATCTCACTTTTCCGAAAGGTTTTCAACT
>BGPR01043335.1:0-12980 GCA_013235015.1 Araneus ventricosus
TCATTGTACTTCGTTCAGTTACGTATTGCTCAATATTTTGACATGAAAGTTTTAGTAAAATCTGCCCGGTGCTAATTTGTTACAGCAAATTAAAAAATAACTTCATAGTAATATAAAATCTACCGCCTTTTGGCGCTCAGCTGTTCGCTCATAATATTGATAGTCTTGTAGCTATGCTTACAACTTGGAGGAGGTTGCTGAGGACTCTGCCAAGAGATTTTTATTTTGTAATATATCTCGGAAATGGATGGGTAGGCGACATTGATTACATTCGAGTCAAATATGCTTCTTACATGAAATAAAATATTCAAATCGTTTCTGTAGGTTGGGGTCTGGAGAAATCATTCGAAGCGTTTCTCCCATAAGAGAATGTATAGTGGAGAAGCTTTTGATTTCTCTCGAAAATAGAGGATTGGAGAGCAACCATTGATGATATATCTAGATGTTATAACTTCCTCAGGTGAAAATCAAACTTATCAAATCGTCAGTGGTTGGATATCGTCCTTGCGTTTTACAAATTACTTTAAATATACAGGATACTCTTACTAATCATGCAAAAATCCTTTTTTTTCATTAAATCACACTATTTCTTCAAACTAAATTATACATCTGTACCAAATTTGGGACGGAAGTCTTTTGTGTCCGTCCATGGGATATGGACAGTGGCGGCGACTCGGAGGAGGGGACGGTGTTATCTCCCACTTTTTCAGAAAATAAAATATTATTTATTTTAGTTGCTAAAGCTAGAATTGTAAAAATGTCAATAGTGTCGAGGAAAGACAGCTAATTTTGCAACTAAATTTTTAAAATTTTCTGTCTCGCCTTACACATCCGGAGTACTTTTAGGTGTCTTGTAAATTTGTTTCCCATTCAACACATACTTTTTGCCACCGAATCGCCGCCGCGCATTATGGACACGATATCAAAACGCAACATGCCAGATCGATGGAATTTGGCATGTTGGTCCATCCACCAAATTGATATATATCAGTATCAAAATTTTGAGAAATCGGTCGAACAAAGAGGTCCAAAAATGCCTACTCTATCTTCGGACATACGACGGCTATAAATGCGCCATATTGTGAAGTACACTACAAAGGTGGAGGAGAACAATCTGATCACCCTATGGAAGGAGACATGCAGAATTTGAAAAGCATTTCAAAATCAAATAGATTTCAGAATTAAAAAAATTATTTAAAGATGAAGTATATTTAAAGCATCACTATTGTAGCTTAATATCTAAGCAAGTTTCTTTTGGTGTTTATATACCCATACAATCTGAGTTTATGAAGTTCCTTCAAATCTGCGATCCGAAATGGCTTTCTCTTGTTTTTGGATATTTCCAGGTCCGACCAGAAATGCAAATATTTGAATAGCTGCTTTAAGATAACTTAAATAATGATTTTTAACTAAGAATTTGTTATCGTTTCTTTTGTTTAATTAACAAACTTTAGAAATTACTACTTTAATGATTTGAAAATACTACAGTTGACCTAGAAATGGACGCCAGAATGACGTGCGAATTTCATGTCGCCATTATTCACTGTTTCGGAAGAGTTGCTGTGATACAGAGACCGAAACAAGTATTTTCTGTTTCATATTACAGACTGGCAGAACGCGCACAGCGTTTCCCGTGGAATCAGGACTTCAACAAAATGAAAAAAAAAAAAAAAAAAAAAAACGCCCACAATGACATGAAAATGTTCAGAAAATAAAACAAAAGGTACACATTATTGATTTTCCCGCTTATTTTTCTTCGCGATAATGACATTTCAAATGTAAGAAAACAATACAGAGTACCTTAATCCGAAACAATATTAACAAATTGCAACGTGAAAATGATTATTATACAGCAAGCAAAATATGCGAGACATAAACACGTTAAGACACTGCCGAAAATAGTAATCGAAGTCATTCAGTTGAAGGTTATGACGTATCCTGCGCTCTGCACTGTCAGCCAATAAAAGTGCAACAATGCATGTTGGGAAGGCTCCGGAGAAACTTCCGCGGGAGTATGCTCGCTAGGGAAAAATATCTTTCAACTGACCAGGAAAAAATTAATTTTAAAAAAACGGAAAAAGCTAATTTAACCGTTCTTGTCTTAAATCCGACAGAATCGTTCCAATTATACGCTGAAAAAAATTGAAAATATTAGTGTTATTAGAAAGTCGGATGCAGCAAATTTAAAAAAAATAAAATTTCGATGGCAAAACTGACTATTTTTTAAAAATTTCTTAAAATTCAGTAAATTAAGTTTGAAGCTCAAAACAAACTTCATTTGAACGAAAATTGTTCCTTCTATCCGATGGTGCATCGATTGTTCTTCAACGATCATTAGAAAAGATACTACAACCGTAAACGTGCCAAAAATGACCCAAAACAACACAAAACATTAAATAAAAAATTTTCCAGAGTGAATTTTAAAATTCCGGCTTCCAGGTGCATTGAGTCACCTTTACAACTATCTGTGTGCGAAATTTCATGGCTGATTCTCTGGACATCGCGTGCACGCACGCACGAACATTGCCTTTTATAAGTATAGGTTATTCAATTATTGTGAAAAAAATAAAAACTTTTTTGTTCTTGTGACAGATTTAAGCATACTGACCGATCTGCACATTAATAAGTAAAAGGGAAAAACTAATATGATTTATTTGTTCTATTTCATTAAACAAGACGCTACTCGAAACTATAGGGGGACGAACTTGCAGCTTTGAACCATGTACAGACAACGAGAAATACATATGACATGGCACTATATTTTCCAAACCTTTATAAGATGCCAAAGTGTGGGCATCTGATTTAACGAACAACCTTTTAACCTCAAAGCTGAGAATCAGAGATTTCTTTTTGCATATTTAGAATTTACACGATTTGTGATAGAAAATAATTCGTTAGAATAAATTTCGTATACCAAATGACTTCAGTTACTTAAAGTGAGGCGAACCACTGGTTGAGGAGGAGATGTGGAACATAGCCACATACATACCCACAATGACTTTTATTTATAGATTTTCCGTGACTGTACATTAAGATGTACAGTCGGCGGAGGGGGGGGGGGAGCCACCCAGCATTATTCTGCGTTCGTTCATTGTACACTGAAGAAAAAGGTACCGAACTTAAGGAAATAACGTAGACTAAAAGATTCTATGGTTAAAAACTTCTAAAGGGGTCCGCTAAATATTAAAAATTGCACTAACTTTAAAATTTTCAATAGCAACACCCATTTTTGATGTCGTAAATAAATTTCTCATGAAAAAATACCCCAAGAAATAAATTTTGTTTAATATGGCAAGAGTATATTGGTAGAAATTCGACATTTTGTGTTCTAAAAATAAAAGGGGTAGTCCCCACATTTAGATAGAGAAGTTCTCTGCTTGCATTTAAATGTTGGTAATAGTACTTTAAATATTATTTTCAAAGTAATAGTTTACATTTTACTATCGATAAAACTTGATGAAGTAGAGCAGAACTTTTCTCCAAAAAAATTTATTTTGTCCTGCAAAAATCATGACATCCAAAAGCTCTGGAAATTTCATATAATTTTCAGTTTTGCCAGAATAAATTTTGATCACAAAGTGTTAAAATTCTAATAATGCATAAGTATTTACATAGACTTTTTTTGCGTGAGTGAAAGTAATCGAACAAAAACAAATATTCTTTGTTTTAATGAAAAGTTAGTGTGATATGTAACTTGTTGACATTAACATCAATAACTTGTTGACATTTATTCTGCTTTTCACTGTTTTCTACTTTTTTATGGGTTTTCTTTATAAGTCGATAATTGGTATTATCTAATCCTTCATATATTAATGATTTAAGTGAAATAATGCACAACTTCAATTTATAAAACGTTAATTTTTATGAATATAAAAACGTTTATATATTTAAATTTTATAAAATAAGGTGGTGAAATGATTATCTATACTTATAAAAGGCAATGTTTGTTTGTGTGTGTGTGTGTGTCTGCGATGTCCAGACGAATCTATCGCACTTACAGCTATGAAATTTGGCACACAGGTAGTCGTAATGGTGACTCAATGCACCTCGAAGCCGAAATTTTAAATTTTAATCTAGAAAATTTTTTATTTAATGCAGGGTTCCCACTCTTATTGATGAAAAAAATTCAAGGACTTTCAAGGACCTTTTTTAAAAAAAATTCAAGGACCATAAAATTACATATTTTAGAACACAAAAATGCAAAGGACAAATTTAAATCAAATATTTTTAACTTTAACGTTCAAATGCGTGATCACTTTCTTACTTATGACTTTCAGATGCTAAAATGAAGAATATCAAAGGCACATGTTTTGCACACCTTGCAGTTAGTGAACCAAAATCTGCAGTGCTAAGTGAGTTTCGAGATCACAATTCAAACACCCTTACTATTAGGTATAGTGTACTACTACTACATGCTAATTTTACACAAACTACTACTAAGCATTTACTTGGTAGCTCACTTCACAAACACATTAGCTGAAACAAAATTCATTAAAAAATTGTTAGCCCCACAAGAACTTCTATTCTTACTTTTGACCACTGCTTGAGAGTGAAGGGGGAAAAAAAGCAAGAGACAAGTACAAATCAACAAACCTTTATTTACATTTAAATAAATAAACTTTAAAGTACTTTAAATTTACATTTTCAGTTGCTCTGTTAAAGCCCAATTTTTTCATTGATCATTTTGACTTCATTAGCCCTTTCTTTTCTGTTTTCTTAAAACTATTGGATTCTGCAATAGATTTAAAATCTCTACTTTTTTTCAGCCTTTTCAGCTAGTTTGTCAGCAAACTTCTGCAGTGCAGAAACCAATGCAATGCAATTCAGTGTGATGTATGACTCACAATTATGATGACCCTTCAAAATTTTTGCCATATATTTATGTACAAACTGAATAGCCAGTTTGTGTGAACGGAGCACAAAAATGTACCCGACTATTCGCCATAATGAAGAGTAAAAAAACTGTATAACCTGGCATCCCTTGCTCTTTTATGTTCAATTTTAGTAATCAAACCACTTATATTAATCCTCTATGAACGTTGAAAAAGAAAAAAAAGTTTTATTAATAAGAACTAATATAAGTAAAAATTGATTACTATAGACGCCCGTAGGATTTTTCCAAACAAGAACAAAAACTTTTTGAAAATAACTGACACTCACGAAATCTGTAGCCTAATAAATTAATTTTAAACTTATTAGTTATCTTAATTAAATTATTACTCATTACTTAATATATTTTTCACACTTCAGTAATTTTTCTGTTTGGAAAACATGTTGCAAAATTTTCAAAGGGGACGGCCTCCCTTTTCCTGTGTGACTCATACTAGTAGTAGCCCTCATAGAAACAACCCAAAATGACAGAAAAAGACCAAAAGTTTGTTGAAAATGTGCAAGAGTCGCTCAAAAAGGTTTGCATGTCGATCTTCGGCAATATGGAACCGACCCTTCCATTTTAGAATCCATTTCTTCAAAGGGACCTCTATGAAATCAACGAAGACAGAAAAACCATTACCATTGGTCCTTAAAAAAAGATACAAACCTTCTGCCTTGTAACAAGAGCTTTGCGTTCCTTGCGTTACTGATTAAAAATATAAACTTAAAAAAATCTTAAGCAAAGTAAAATCTTGATAAAAATATCTATTGAAAAAAAAACATTAAAAGACAAAAAAATATGAAGGCGGCAAGATAACGATTTTTTCCAATGTTTATATATTAAAACACACAGAAGCATAATATTTCTTCGTTATAGAAAAAAAATTAAACTTTTGATTCCAACCAACTTTTTTCATTACGGCTAAAAAAAAACAAAAAAAAACGGCTCAAAGAGAAACAAAACGTCAAAAGACAAAAAAAAGAGAAAAAAATACAAGAAATAATAAATTAAAATACCGGAAGCATAACTTTTCTTCTCACGTATGAAAAATAATAATGGGGAAGATGAAAATTCGCAAAAATGTGCAAAATACGCCGGAATTTAATACTTAAAATTAAATAAATAAAAATCTAATTCAATTTAAAAAAAAAATGTACGGAGTGAGCTTTCTCTTGCACTAAATCCATCACTTTACAAAATTTAATTGTATGTCAAACCGTTTGGGAGTGCATAAAGAACAAAAACCGAACATGCATGCATGCATACATACGAAAAAAAAATCTTTTCTATAATAAATAATTTCCGTCCAATACTTTGAAGATCCAATAATTTATCAAAATGATCCGTATTCATAACAGAAAAAAAAGAATACACAAAATTAACAAAACGACATAAAATATTGATAATAACGTCATAAAATATTAATAATAACGTCAGGTATTGCAATAATTCACCAAAAAGATCTCCTTGAAATGGAAAAATTAATTAATTCTGGTTATAACTCTTATTTGATTTTAAATCACCAAAGAAGCAAACAGTATCCAGCGTGGATGCTAATTTGTATTTTTTTTGTATAGACAGATGAAAGAAAATTTACGATCTCATAAAATGTTTGAATCTCTTTGGCACGATGCCAAATTCCTGTGCGTCTTCCACATTTGAGTACAATTAATATCTATCAACTGAGTACTGTATAGCAACGGATTCGGAAACCCTCCGCGCTTTTGCGCATGCGCCGGGCGGAGTTATTTTCATCAAAATACCGGGAAAGTGAAGAATGGAAGGGTGATGTTTACTGAGCGTGAACTAACAAAGAACTCCGGACCTGCGCTCATGTGACTCATTGCCTGACACCCCATTCCGGTGTAAAATCGTGAACTATCTAATTTAACTAATAAAGGGAACGCGATCCTGTTCATAGACGAAGTTTGGGTTCCACGGAAATTTAAATGTAAACATCCCGCTGCCTGGCGCGTGCGCAGAAACGCGAATGGCAGCCGTTTCTGATTGTCAGTACATGACCGATTTTCATTGGTAGTCATCGATGTTTTATTTTACTTTCTATAAAAGACCAGCGAATATTATCTCGTCTGATAAGAATTATCAAAATAAAAAAAATTCCAGTTTTAGAATAAAATTTCCCGGGTTTTTTCGGATCTCAAGGAATCCCCGGGTCGTAGCGAAACCGTACCCTTTTTTGCCAGTCCTCATCCTAGACAGAGAGGAAATATCGGTGGTGATTGACAGCGTTGCCATAGCAACACCCTTTTTTGCCACCCCTCCCTCTTCCTCCAAACTAGAGAAAAGAATAGTGACTGACAGCGTTCCCATAGCAACACCCTTTTTCCGGTGGTGGAATTCTCAAGACAGAGCACATTTCGAATTTTTCACGGACCCAACAAAAAAATCAAGTACCTTTCCGGACTTTTCAAGGACCCAACGAAAAATCAAGTACTTTTCCGGGGCCCCGAGTACGGCAAATAAAATTCAAGGAGTTTTCAAGGACCGTGGGAACCCTGTAATGTTTTGTGTTGTTTTGGTTGATTTTTCGCACTAATTTCTCAATAGAATGTTTTTGAATAATTGTACGAAAAAAATAGATAAACCATTGGAAAGAGCAGACGATTTCCATTCTAATGAAGTTAGTTTCGAATTTCTAACGTAATTTACTGAATTTTGGGAATTTTTTTAAAAAGAGTCACTTTTCAAAAATAAAATTTTCTGGAATTCTTAAAACTCTTGCATCCGATGTTCTAATAAAGATGTCATTTTGAAAATTTTTCAGCTTATAACTGTCGGATTTAAAACAGGAATGGTTAAAATATCTTTTTTGGTTTTTTTTTAAATTAATTTTTTCCTGTAGTTGAACGATATTTTTCCTCTAGGGAAGGTTCCGCCCGCGACAGCTCTCAGGAACGTTGCGGGCAATTTCATTGGCTGACGGGCCAGGGTGACGTCATTACTTTCGCGTTCTGCGAGGAGATGATTTATTTACTCGATGACTTCGATTATTATTTTTAAGCGTGTCTTAACTTATTTCTTTGCCTTTCATACTTTGCTTGCGGTGTAATAAATATCAGATTGTAATTTTTTAACATTGTTTGGATTTAACTGTACTCGGTCGAGAGGAAAAAGAGGCGGGCCAACTCAATAATATATATATTTATGTTTTGATTTCGTTTTTTAAACCTTCATTTATGTAATTGTATGTGGGCTTTTTTTTATTTTGTTGAAGTCCCGATTCCACGGGCAACGCCGTGCGCGTACTGCTAGTTTTTAATAATGAAGACGTTTTCGAAATATATTATGTCCCTTTAAGTGCAGCGTTTTGCAGCGGAAATAGAAAATTTAATGTAACTTCAAAACTACTTGTACGAATATATGCTGAAATTTTTCATAGGCTTACCAAATGAACATCTGCTTCGATTACTATTAAAATTTATGAGTGCTACTATTCCAAAATTTTTCAACATCAATTTTAATAAAAATATTTCACGTGCTCAAAATTATTTTAAAATCAAAAGTAAAAGCATAATACGTGTAGAATGATTCATACTATTATTACATAAAAAATAGAGGTAAATAGTTATACTGTTTCTCAAAACAACAATAAAAATTCCAAATTTTTCTTTAAGATCAAATATTCAAAATTTGATTTGCTTATAATTTCGAAACAAAAAGGGCTAGGATGATGAAACTTGGTATCCGAAAATAAATTTTGATTTAGTTTTGAAATTTATTCAGAAAAATGTGCGTTTCCATTGGAAATTTTGAAGTTAGTGCAATTATAAATATGTATATGACCCCTCATGAAAATTTTAAACATGGAGCATTTTACTATATGTTATTTCCTAAAAATTGGTATCTTTTGTTTTAATATACGGTGAACGAAGACAAAATAATGCGGGGGTGGCTACTTTTTTTTCCGCGACTGTACACCTCGGAGTGTTTTTTTTCAAACTTTTAATTAATTAGAAATTAAGCAAAATTTTGGCGTTTTCCGCCGATAACTTCCGGAATATTATCACACAAAAATAATTTTTACTGCACCCTAAAATTCAAATTAATTTTATTGTTTCAACAAATCGCTTAATCATATTTTTTCCCATTATTAAAGCCATTTATCCCCTTAGATACAAGAACCGCAAAGTAGATTTTAACTTTTCTACAGTTTGATGTTAAACTCTTTTAAATCGTTTTGACAAAATTCAAGCTCATTGAATAAAGAAATTTTTATTTCATTTGATAAGTTTTGTAAAGTGCAATATTTTCTCGTTGCAGTTTCCAACTGACACTTTTTATAATGTAATAATGGACATTTGCTATTTCTTAGATAACTAATTACAAATTTTTAGTTTCATTTTAACGACTGAGGGGGGGGGGGGACTTTAAACAGTTATACATACATTTAAGTACCCATACATTCCGTATCAGCACTTGAACAGCCAGGAAAGATAATGTTCAGAACGAACGAGCTCGTCACCAAAGGCGGCTAGTTGCTAATAAAACGAATAGGGAATCTAATGTTCTGTGCACAAAACAGATAATTTCGAATTCCAAGATCAGATCTTGGAATTCAAAATACAGTAGACTCCGCTTAATGTGATCACTTCGGGACTTAAGAATTTTGATATAACCGATTGATAACAATAACCGAATTAGGTAAAATCAACTATATTTTTATCACATTAAGGGAAAAGAAACAAAAAGAAAAAACACTTCCCTCAGGGCTATCTATAATTTATTTCAAAAATAACAATTAAAAAATTCATTAATTGTTGCTTGATGACAATTAGTCCTTAACAATTCACTTATATATCGTTCGTACTCGCATTGTTTTTTTTAAAATTTTTGAACGATTCTGCACGCCGCGTTTCAAAATATCAAGTGCTTGCCTCATTTCGGCGGCCGTTGGAGGGTTTTCTTCAACACATTCGTCCAAGTCGGAATCATCAACTTTTATTGCTTGGTCTTGCTTACAAACATTTTGGCAAATTTCCAAATCTGTTAGTGTGGCAGCTACTGGAATGTCCTCGTCAATGGACATCCACTCTTCATACTCTTCCTTTTGCATACCTTCAGGAGGTTCAATGAAAATTACCGACGGTCACGACCCTGCCTGCTAAACGGACGACCTTCAAAGAGAGGTCGCGAAAAATAAACACCGAAATTCTTGGAATGTGTGGGGGGAAGTGGCCCCTAGATGTTTCCTTAGAAGTGGAGCGATAAATTCTACAAACGCCAATCGTTAACGCTGGTTGAAATGAGGGATCGGTCAATTCTCTACTTCAAAACTGATAGCATTGAACGATGTTGTGATCACACTAAACGAATAATTTTGTGTACATTTGAATACGTTGGTTCGGGACCAGAGGCTTTTTGATAATATAAAGCGAATGATAACATTAACCGCGATCACATTAAGCGGAGTCTACTGTAATAGTCAAATAGATTTGGTAATTGCTTATATCAGAAAGCAGAAGCAGGTAAATAAAACAGGAAAATTGTCCATAAAAATCTATATATATATAAAATTCAATGTCAGTTTGTTTGAACCTTATACAATTCCACACCTCTTGAAAGATTGGAACGGAATTTGGCACACATGTTCCTTAGCACTTAGAAGGATTAGCTACGCAATTAAAAAGTTGCTAGCTCCACGAGGGAGTGAAAAAGGTTTAACATTTTTCTGCCATAACTTTGAAACATATTCATCGCACAGAAACTATTTTCGCGCCCTCTTAAAATTTAAAAAATTAGCTTTTCAGTGATACCTGTTCCATTTCTGTATGACTTTTTTTCTCATTTATAAGCAATTTTAAAAATAAATTTAAACACAATTTGTAACCAGGGCCGGCCCGAGGGGTTTCAAACGATGCGAGTGCACAAAGTCCCGCGTTTCTGATGCTCTCGCACAGGTGATTGATGTTGCAAAATGGAAATTGATGGCATTGATTTATCTAAGAAATCAAAATTTATCGTTGAGTTTTACTCTCCAGGACACAGTATTACAATATTTATTTAAAAATAATTTATTTGAATCATCGCCAAATTTTGTTACCATTCTGAAAATAGTATTGATTTCCACATGACCGCCACATCTGCAGAAAGAACTTTCTCAAGATTGAAAATAATAAAAAAAATTGCTTGAGATCTAACTTTAGTAAAGAACCTCTTATCTTCAAGCATCTTTAGCCATTTTATCTATCGAATCCGAACTAACCAAAAAGCAAATTATGATGGTATTATCGACGAATTTGCTATAAGAAAAAAAGAAAATTAAACAAAAATCACATATTGTATACTTATTCTAGTAAGTCGCATACCAAATTTTATTTAGAAAGCAGTAATTCTTGTTATTTGATTTATTAACTATTTTTGTGCGATTGAAATATTAGTATTATAAAAATAATTTAATTATTTATTTTCATGTATTACTTTAGTCCTTAGTATACGAAATTGTGATATGTAATAAATAGTAAAATGCAATACATTATTTTGTTGTACGAAATTTGTTTCAAGGCCCCGCAAATCAACTTTGCACCAGGCCCCGCTTTTGTTCGGGCCGGCCCTGTTTGTAACAATGCTTTCGTTTGTTCTAATCTTAAACCTAATTACATCCGACACTCTCTTGCTTCTTTCATTCACAACATTCTTTCCCTATCTCCTCCTTCCCACCCAAAGGACTAATCGTTCAGTCTGAAACGAGGAGTCCGGATTGGAACGACATGTCCGGATCCGTAGGGAGACTCTTGAACGATATATGGATACAAGTTCAGTCGCACCTTTTGAGGATCCGGATACGCAAATTCGTTACGGAGAGAACGAAAAATCAGTAGTAGAAAACATTTGACGCGAAAATTGAATCCTCAAATAAGTGCTCGCAAGTTGGATACTGTGTGTTCTGCTATAATTTTCTTGTCAAGCTGATCGCAATATAATTAAAGTATAATGAAAATAAATCCGGAAGCACTTTGTGAACAAAAATGGAAGAATTATCGGAGTCAAAATGAGAAGAAAGATCGTCGTGACTTAAGAAAAGAAGTTTTTTTTAAACAATTAGAAAATAAATTTAGGCGACACAGGGAAAAAAAAGATAGATGGTTGAAAAGATTGGATTCAGTTATAGAGTTATATCTGCCCCACGGGATGCCGGAACTGGAAATTGATGAAATGGGGAAGGAATTTTCCCTTGATTTCGAACAGCAAACAGAAGATAAAGAGTTAAGGGACTTCGGAGACATGGAAATTCCTAATTTCGAAGAAATTTTTATCTCAGCAGAAGGAAGTTTTGAAGAACAGACAAGGAACACGGCAGATTTTCTGAAAAAAGAATTCCATGAAACTTTTGATAAAGAACCAATGAATTTCGAAAATGACCACAAAGCATTCAAAGAAATTTGGTATCCAGAATATGAAATTATTGATGAGATAATATACATCAAGGACATGGAGACATTCCATAGTAATGTCGTGAATCCTTGTGAAAAAATATATACTGAACTTTGATTTTTACAGAACTCTTGGTAAGCTCAGATTTCAAGACATCAGATAATAGGTTTTAAATTACAGAGCTGATATCTTACCAGATGTAACAGTGCATGTTTAATTCTTTGAAAAAATTGTGTGAAATCATAACCTTCAACATACTGCCGACTTTCAAATATGAATTTTCATTTTGTTGGGACTAATCTCACTCACTGAAAAAATTAAAACAGTTCACATATTCTATCATTTTATGTTTGCAAATTTCCCTAAGTGTGTTATTTAATAATTTTTGAGCATTGTATCTTCAATGTATACTATCAAGAACTATGGTTCTCATTTAATTATTGATAGTGCTATTTCCCCAAAAATGTCATTCTAGTGTTTTTAATGCACCTTTAAAAGTTAAGGATTATTATTATTTTTTTTTTTGAGATAACATGATAATTTATTCTTAAGGTATATGATTTTACAGGTTCAACTGTTATTCCATTGCATTTATTTTCCTTCATATTTCAATCACTTTTATAATATCACTGAACGTTTCACGTTCTAATTTTTTTAAAAATGTACCCGATAAATATTTTTTACATATTACTGATCCTGCCATTATCTCCATTTG
>BGPR01043336.1:0-12980 GCA_013235015.1 Araneus ventricosus
AGTTGAAAACCTTTCGGAAAAGTGAGATGCCATTTTCATTAATGCATTCATGTAATCTCTTACAGAGTTCCCACTTCTATTGAGGAAAACAATTCAAGGACTTAACGGACCTTTTTAAGAAAATTCAAGGAATATAAAATTGCATATTATAGACATAAAAATGCAAATGATAACTTTAAGTCACACTATTAATTTGCATTTTTATTTTTAAAATAAAAAATTGATATGGATCAACAATTCTAATGATAAAACTGTGTACCGAATTTTATCCATCAAACTATTTAAGTTTCTTCCTTGGCTCTATGAAATTAAATAACATACATTTTGAAAACATATTTCAATCCCGAGAAAATCGGTTATTGGTATTTAAAACAAAATTCTGTTTAAATATGTCAGAAATCTTTCAACAAATAAAAAAAATGACGAAACAAAATTATGTTTAAATATATCTTTCAAAATACAATAGGATGATTGCAGAACTATTTTATTCAGCAGAGAAATACCCTCTGTAGCTTTTACTGTATTGTCAAATTAAGCTGTCTTTGAATATTCAAAAATAGAAAATATTGATGATTGATAGCATTCCCTAACAAACACCCTTTTCCTGGTGGAATTCTCAAGACAAAACCAAGTCACAACTAGTTTTTCTTCTGTTCCCAAAAATAATTGATGGAAATTTTGCTTATTTTTCAAGAACTTTTCAAGGACCCATCGAAAAATAAAGTACTTTTCCAGGGCGCTGAGTAAGGCAAATAAATTTCAAGGAGTTTTCAAGTATTTTCAAGGACCATGGGAAACTTTTCTTATACGTCATCTCTGCCAAGGTGAAGCAGTTGCATTGCTTAAAACGATTGTAATATGTTGAAAAGAAATGGATAAATTCAAATCGCTTAAAAAGTCTGCACATTAAAACCGTACTAGAGGTGGTCGTTAGCAATTATTTGAAACATATTCAAGTCTTTTCAGAATGAAATGGAAAAATCAAAGAGTAAGAACAGTGAAACTGTGAAGGTATTGGTTTGAGGAATAATTTATAAGCGTTTCTTTTAAAATTTAAAAATGGAAGCAGTGATAAAACGGATTGGTAAAATGCTTCATTTTATTTGAAGGAGAATTTATGCTCTACAAGATAGTCTATTTTGTTTGTTATTTCATTGACTTTTGTGTATTTTCGGATCGTTATGAGGCAATATCAAGTGAAAAAAAACTGAAAATTTTAGACTTTATTTATTTTTTGCATTTAACCATGTCTTTAAGGCCACAAAGATACTCGTGAGATTTGTGCTGCCTGTGAAGAAGGGGAAATGTCTCGAAGTACCGCCCTCTATTGATTTTTGCGCTTCAAGTTCTATAAGATTATAAATAATATTATACGTCCTTTCGTATCTTTGATATCAAACTTATTGAAAGTGAAGGTAAATGGAGAAATTTCACATAATTCTGAGACGTTAAAATACATACTGTATTAAATAGTGTTCAGAAAAAGAAATAAAAGTAATATAACATTTCCTGAAATTGTGGAAGCAACTAGATATAAAATCATAAGTTTTTTAAATAGTTAAGGACCCAACAGTTATCCAGAATAAATAAAAATGCTGCTTTCTCTCATATTATATTTAGTAATAAAATTATTTATATTATATTACTTTTCTAATGTCAGAAGTTCTATTTTTCTAAGAAACATAATCCGTAAATTAATATCCATAAAAATTAGTAAATATTATTCATGAAAAATATCTGCGCATTATATAATTATCCCACACATTTAGCTGATAGAACTAATTTTTCTAGTAAAACTTTTAATTTAATTGAAAAAATAATTGAATTATATATGGATAAATTGCCGCATTTGGAATTTTTTCGTGAAACGTAAATACCCTGCATTAGGTATAAAATGAATTCATTCAAGATACAATTTCGACTAATTGTATGGTTTATATTTCTATATAGATAATTATCTTGATAGTTGAATCAATGCGGAATACAAAGGAGTTTTGGAAATATATTATGTAACAGCACTTTATTTTGAACTTTATTGATTAATTTCTTCATAGAAAAAATAGCCGTAACAAAGTAAAAATTGCATAGTGAACTCATTTTATGTAGCAGTCTTTTATGATAAGGTATTCTATTCTTTGATGTAATAGTTCCTCAATGAAACATATTATAATGCATAACTTTATAATTATAGAATAAAATATTAAAAATAAATTGGATAAAAAAGTGTAAACAACTTTTTTCCAAAAAATAACTTATCAAAATTATTCTGGTAGATTAATAATGATGGTTAAAAAGAAGTCTAACATAAAAATGAAACATATAAGAAAGAGCTATTAATAATTATCACTTAAATAATTTTCTTTGATGTAAGCTAATTTTAAGGATGAAACTCATAATAATAAAGCTTCAACTGCCAATTTATTTAAAATACTGATTTCTAAGTTTACATTTTCCTAATGAAATTTAATTCATCAACTAGGTGATGTCTGAAAAACTGAAACGAAAAACTATAACGAAATCAGGAATTTATATTTATTCTTTCCTGAAATATTTGTTACTGACATTTTAGTGAAATTAGTCTGATAAAGATGGAATTCCAACAGAAGGAGAGTTGTCATTTTTATCTGCTTAAAATATCTCCCTATCTTTCAAACCTCTCTAATCAATTTTAATTCGAATGCATCACACTGAAACGAATTTAATAATGCCTCACAGAATATCCAAAATGATGAGCAAGCTAATTTTTAAAATAAAATTGTCATTTAATATTCCATATTTTAATATTACAATAAATTTTAATCAAAAAATAAAAGTTTTAAACATTTTTACAAAGCATGTCCGATTCCAGGCCCAGACAGCATAACATGTTGCACGATATTTTTAAACATTGTTCTATATTACATAATAATAGCCTAATTTTGTGAACAGCTTTTATGCCTAAATATTGGTTTTCCCGATCAATATAGAAACTTTACTTTTCTTTGTCCCTAACTATGAAAAACGCTAGTTACGCATGCTAATCTTTTTCTGAATCATAATTAAACTCACATTTGTCAGTTAGTAGTAAATGGAAATAGATGCAATCCATGGGACGTCACTATCATGTGATAATCCTAAGTATGCATATCATCTATTGAAGTATTTACGTCATTTAGTGCAGATGTCGTCGAATAATTCTTTTCCCTATTAGCACAAGATTCTCTACAATATTGCTACGATATATTCTCGATATTTTTCAGCATTCAGAGTATGGATGAATATTGTGGAGATATCGCTTAATATCTTTTGCTAATAAGGTAAGATCTATTTATATTTTGAGCAAAGTTTTGGAGAAGAAGAAAGAAAGAGTTATCTTTCACTCTTTGACTCTTGTAAAGCAAAAGAGAAACACAGTTCTCATTTAAAATCGTTTTTCAAATTACATTAAACCTTCCTGAATTATGAAAAGACATGGTGAAAATTCGATAATAACTTTTTGAACTTGCATTCAACTATGTAATGTTCTTTTAGGCCTAATATATTAAATAATGTAAATAAAACTAACTAAATATATAATGAATTCTAAAGTTAAGAAAAGAAAGTTAAGAAGAATTAAGTTTAAGAATTAAGTTAAGTTTAGAAGAATTAAGTTTAAGAATTAAGTTAAGTTTAGAAGAATTAAGTTTAAGAATTCGAATTCCAGAAAATTGAATTTAATTTTCTAATAATCGAAATAAAATCCTAATAACGAATGAAAAAAAAAACGTAATTTGAAACAACAAAAGGATAGATTTTATACTCAAATGTAGCACGTGTACGATACACAGTAGATCAAAAATTTTAAGTGGCGCGAGTCTCTCTAAGCTTACCATTTGAAACAAAATCAACCCCATTAAGATGAGCATTGAAAAACATTAAAAGATATGACAAATGGTCAAATATCTACCTATTCCTCGCTTCATCAAGTGTAATTTATATTGCCCATAGTGCTCTAAACCTTAGTCATTCATAGTAAAGATTGTTGTAAAGCTCACATGATAAGCGCTGTATCGCATAAGTAAACATTTGCAATTAATTAAAAGTATAAAGTGAATAGAATTTCAGAAAATAGCATTTAGAACAAATGATAGTTTCAAAATTTTGGAAAGATATAAATGCCTATTTATAAATGATTATTTCCCACTATCGCCCGAGCAGGATAGAAACCATACAATGCCATGATATTAAGTAGAGTCGAATCTCGGTTATCCGGTCCTGTATAACCGAGTAGGTGCCAGAAAATCGAACTATGTTTTGAATTTTCTTAAAAATAAAGTCAAAGAATTTTACATAAAAAGGTCAAAGTTGGTATTGGAGTCTATTTCGAGATGCGAAGGCTTGTAAAAGTTCGTGATCGTTTATAACTCAAGAAGTTAATTGGAGAAAAAAAAATAAAATACAGTTCTATTTTTCAGTATCTAAATAGTGATGTGAGCAAATACCATTCATTTTCATGAGAAAAATAGCAATGTAAATGTGTTGGAAAGTCTGAAGTTAAGCAGGGGAAAATATTCATTTGAGATCACCCTTTAAGAATCATTGGGAAAATGCACAGGAAACAGCGAAAATAAGTAACGTTCGCGAATCTTCGTATCGAAACTAATTAATATTTAAAAAATGCATGCAAGAAGTTTGACAACTAGTAAAAGAGTTTGTTAAAATGTTGATGCGTGGTAGTAAGCGCAATCCTAATATTGTAATTTCAAATAAACAATTGTGGAAAACCTTGTCGGAAGAAAAAAATTAAAATACAGTTCTATTTTTAAGTATTTAAATAGTGATGTGAACAAATTCCATTCATTTTCATGAGAAAAATAGCATTGCAAATGTGTTGGAAAGTTTCATCTTAAGAGGGGAAAAATATTCTTTTGAGATCACCCTTAAAGAATCATTGGTAAATGCAAAGGAAACAGCGATTATCAGTAACATTCGCGAATCTTCTTATCGAAACTAATTAATGTTCAAAAAATGCATGTAAGAAGTTTGATAACTAATAAAAGAGCTTGCTAAAATGTTGATGCGCGGTAGTATGCGCAATCCTAATATTTTAATTTCAGATAAAAAACTATGGAAAACCTTGTCTAAAGAAAAAAAATTAAAATACAGTTCTATTCTTAAGTATTTAAAGAATCATGTGAACAAAATCCATTCATTTTCATGAGAAAAATAGCAATGCAAATGTGTTGGAAAGTTTTATCTTAAGCCTGGAAAAATATTCGCTTGAGATCACCCTTAAAGAATCATTGGGGAAATGCAAAGGAAACAGCGAAGATCAGTAACATTCGCGAATCTTCTTATCGAAACTAATTAATATTTAAGAAATGCGTGTAAGAAATTTGACAACTAATAAAAGAGTTTGTTAAAATGTTGATGCGTGGTAGTAAGCGCAATCCTAATATTTTAATTTCAAATAAACAATTACGGAAAACCTTGTCGAAAGAAAAAAAATTCAAATACAATTCTATTCTTAAGTATTTAAATAGTGATGTGAGCAAATTCCATTCATTTTCATGGGAAAAATAGCAATGTAAATGTGTTGGAGAGTTTCATCTTAAGCGGGGAAAATATTCTTTTGCGATCACACTCAAAAAATCATTGGGAAAATGCAAAGGAAACAGAGAAGATCAGTAACATTCGCGAATCTTCTTATCCAAACTAATTAATGTTTAAAAAATGCGTGTAAGAAGTTTGACAACTAATAAAAGAGTTTGTTAAAATGTTGATGCGTGGTAGTATGTGACATCCCAATGTTTTAATTTCAAATAAACAATTATGGAAAACCTTGTCGGAAGAAAAAAGTCATGAATTAAAATTTACTCTCTATTAATAGAGTTTTCAATTATCCTAGGTGATTATGGTCTTAATCTGCTCGGATTATTGGAGTACCTTATTTCTTATCAACAATTTCTAAAATATATGCAAAGTTCTCTTGCCAGCAAGAAGGAATTTTCATTATTAGTTATAACAACATCTAGGGCAAATAGACAGCATGCAATGCCTGAGAGCAGTGTCATAACATAACTCCGCGGTTGACGCTGTGTAATCCTGGCTCCAGATGTCTAATATTGCATGTCCACTCAGCTGGCATCTAGACAGTAGGTCCAAGACATATTTGATGGGGCAGTGGTTTGGGGGTATTTGGAATAATTATCAGCGCCCTGTCTAATGGAAGGATGAATCTAATGAAGGCAGCAGCGCATCGGTTGTGGCATACATGGCTCATAAAAGCACAAAAATAATTTCTCATGTCTCTAATTCCTTCAGTGGACGGCGATGGACAAATATTTGCTAAAAGTACTGTTAATGTAAAAGTGACTTGATTATTACACCCATTTTATAACGCAATTTTCCATCACTGGAAATATATATTTGCTTCGTGCGTGATGTTTTGTTACAGTTATCCCCAGTTGTAGTTTGAACCATCATTGAGTGCCGCATTATCTGTCCCCAACAACCATCAGGTTATATTCATATCTGAAAGTTCCTGAAATTTATGAAATCTAATGAAAGGTATATTTGATTTTCAGCCTTTTAGCTTTCTTAACGGACAATACAGTTGCTGAAGAGGCAAAAGATATTCCTATCCGCATGGGCTAGTACAGAAATTGTTCCACTAACCGACCCGGATGTAGCTTATCCTCATTGACTGTGGCGGCTTTTTTGGTAAGGTCTCGGTTTCTAAACCCAATTTCCTGTTTCGACACCTGATTTCACTGAAAATCCGCCTTGTATGTGGGCCTAGTGCTCATTAAATTTAACTTCCGGGGTTAAACGCAATCCCTTTCGCGTGTCACGTAAGAGGGACGTCGGATCAAGTGTCATCCTCGTCAATTGACTATGGTTCAAAATAACCTCCGTCTTTCTTCAAAATGGGGCGATATTATAATTATCTTAATTTGCTTTCTTTAAGGTTCTTACAGTTACTGTACAAGTAGAATCTTATTTCTCTGATCATGGGTTGTGGTAGAAATTGTACCTTTATGAGACAAAGACTTCTCGTACTTCGTAGAACTAACCCGTTCCTCCTCTAATTACTCTGTGCGTGGTATTAATGGCCAGATCGTCTGTATCCCGTTATGTGTAAAGCGTGGGTTTATTGCTAATGAGGGAATACAGGAATAGGTAATTTTCTTTTCGACTACCAATATATATCATATTTGCCTACACATTCTATAGAATTCTAAGAATTTTACTTAAAGGTCGGTAATATAGGGTTGTTATAATTAAAGTTCGTCCATTGAGAAGGCACTAGAGACATTTCTGGTAGTGTTCCTTAAACATCGATAGACTATCGAAGCAAATTCGATAGTGTCAGGTTTCCGAAACTATCGACTGAAACAATCGATAGTAACGACATTCTCAAAACTATCGATATTATTGATAATTTTCTCTAGGGCATTACTATCGATAGGCGCATTTTAAGTCGATAGATTAAAAAGTATCGACTGGAACTATCGATGGTTTCAAAACTATCGACTGGAAAAACACCTATCGATAGTACCGCCGGGGAGAAAACTATCGATAGTATGGGAAAACTATCGACTGCACTATCGATAGTTGAACTATCGATGTTTAAGGAACAATTAATTATAATTTCACTAGTATGCAGTACAAGTGATGCGCTCTGTAGAAAGAAAAAAAAGTTACGATAAATTTCTATTCTTAAGTATTTAAAGAACCATGTGAACAAATTCCATTCATTTTCATGAGAAAAATAGCAATGCAAAAGTGTTGGAACGTTTCATCTGAAGCGGGGAAAAATATTCATTTGAGATCACCCTTAAAGAATCATTGGGAAAATGGAAAGGAAACAGTGAAGATCAGTGGCATTCGCGAATCTTCTTATCGAAACTAATTAATGTTTAGAAAATGCATTTAAGAAGTTTGATAGCTAATAAAAGAGTTTGTTAAAATGTTGATGCGTGGTAGCGTGCTCAATCCTAATATTTTAATTTCAAATAAACAATTATGGAAAACCTTGTCGACAGAAAAAAATAAAATATATTTCTATTCTTAAGTATTTAAAGAATCATGTGAAAAAATTCCATTCATTCTCATGAGAAAAATAGCAATGCAAATGTGTTGGAAAGTTTCATCGTAAGCGGGGAATATATTCGCTTGAAATCACCCTTAAAGAATCATTGAGAAAATGCAAAGGAAACAGTGAAGATCAGTGACATTCGCGAATCTTCTTATCCAAACTAATTAATGTTTAAAAAATGCATGTAAGAAGACTACCAAGATATATCATATTTGCCTACACATTCTATAGAATTCTAAGAATTTTACTTAAAGGTTTGTTATAATTAAAGTTCGTCCATTGAGAAGCCATTAGAGTCATTTCTAGTAGTGTTCCTTAAACATCGATAGACTATCGAAGCAAAATCGATAGTGTCGGGTTTTCGAAACAATCGATAGTAACGACATTCTCAAAACTATCGATAGTATTGATAATTTTCTCTAGGGCATTACTATCGATAGACGCATTTCAAGTCGATAGATTAAAAAGTATCGACTGGAACTATCGATAGTTTCAAAACTATGCCATTGATAGTTTAATTATTCTACTTCATTGTTCACCAAAATTTATTGCCAAGAGAATCTTTTCTTAAATTGAGCAAATTTAAAACTTTTGCCACTTATTGAAACACCAACATTTGAAAATGAACTTTTCACAGATGATGGCACGAAACATGTCTTCCTACATTTCTTGATCAAGGGTTAATGCTTCGAAATAGGAGATTTGGTCACAACTGATACAAATGGGGCCCCTTTGTAGAAGAAGAAAAAGAACCAAAAAGTAAATGGGCGATCGAGAGATAAAAATGGAAGTTACATAATATGTGCCTTAGGGTGGCCCTTATTATAATGGCGAAAAATTTACTTAACCATTTTTAAGCGCACACCCCTTAATTTTTTTCCTTTTACCATAATATGTAAGTATTCCAAATATTTCTTCAATATATAAAGATTAACCCGTGCCGCATCGAGCTTGATTATATGATTATATAAAAATATAGGAGTAAAAACGAAAAATTAAATATTTTTTGAAATGTACATTTATTATTCATATTAAAAATGTCTTGATTTTGTTAAGAATTTTAATAATACACATTTAATACAGTTAACAATACAATTTTAATCATTTAACATTTTTAATAATATATTTAGTCAAATTTTTGTTTCAGAGTAGCCTTCTTGCAGTCCGGATACTGCTTCCTGTGGTCTTCGACACACTGAAGAAGAAATTGCTTTTGCTCTTCATCTACAGTTAATAATCCATTAAAATCTTGCATCAATTTCACCACTCTTTCGGCTGTATCATTAAAAACTCTGAGATTTTGGAATATTTCTTGTGACTTTAAATAAGAATCGTCCCTATCCCAAGGATATGGACTGATATTCAGAAAGCTAATGTCGATATTCAATTTCTTTAACAAATTTAAACTTTTCTGAGAAATGAAGTCTTCTATTGCTTTTTCTAAAAAAAATAAAACCAATAACTAATTGTACGATATCATATCTAAATTCTGAACAACTTAATGTGTAAATATAAATTAGAAAATCTTGTTAAAAATTTGATAAATGAAAAAAATTCACTGTCATTTTAAAATCAAAGAATAATGTCTACTAAAAATTATTCTTAGTAAATAAAATATATAGTGTTAAAATTAAAATCTTACCTAGAAGAAAGGGAACTTCATTAGGCTGAACAATACATTTTCTTTCAGTATGAAGATTTTCCCGTTTCAACTTCTCTGTGATGCGCTTTTTGGATGCAATATTAACATTTTTATCAAAAATCGCTAAACTGCTTGACTCTTCATTTAAGTACCACAGATGATTACAAAACTTCTTCAAAGCAATTGATGAAATGCCCTGATATATGTTTTCATATTTCTTTAACTTTTTTAAAAACATTAAATCATTAAGTGGAGGACCAATTGCGGATGAACTCTCTAACCATGATTTAACATGCACTGTCACAAGAAAAAAACAAATGTTCTTCAGACCATTCACTTCAGACATTTTTAAAGACAATTGCTGCCTGAATAAAAATATTTTAAAGGAGTAAATGGCCTTTGCCATCCATCTAGCATGATGTAAAGCCCCTGGTGGTCTGATTTTGATAGTCGAGTCTGAGTTCCTTCCAATAAAGACTATGCATAATTCAATGAGCTCCCGATAATCGTTCTTCAAATTTTTATTTTTTAGCGCATTAGAAAGATAGTTCACATTACTCAGTATTTCGTTCTAACTACATATTGCGTTCAAGTATTTATATAAGTCCATATAATTTTCTTTTTCCAAATTATTCCATTTTTCTCTGATTTTTTTAAAGAAAGCTACATCTGGACTAGAAGTCACTTCGTTTAACTCATACTCGAAAACATTTCGTATCACTAATTCATATATGTGATGCCTACATGGAAAATATGTCATCTCTCGATCTGCGTACAGCTCTTGAAATGTAATAGCACCGTTGATACGACCCGTGTTCGAACTAGTTGTGTCAGAACAGAGAATTTGAGCTTTATCTTCCAATCCCCAATCTTTTAAAATATTCCAGACAGCCGTGGCTTGCTCCTTCCCTGAAGAATTTTATAATTTTGGCACTCCCAGCAATTTTTCTTCATCTTTATATGTAACAATAATAGGCAATGCTTCACTTTTTAAATCTCTCACATTTAAAGCAGGCAGTAATTTACTATCCCCATGAACGCATACGAAACTAGGTTCATTTCCTTTAAATAATTCTTTAATCCTAGTAGCTTTCGTCTTACGAAAATCTTCCCGATATCTTTGGAACGTATTTCGATTAATTGCCAATTCATCTATATTGTGTCCTAAAGACTCAGCTTCGAGAATAAAAACAGCACTTCTCTGACTAATGTGGAATCGATCGAGTACAGCCATTATTTTTGGAGTTAAGAAACATTTCCTCCCACGTGCAATTCCCATTCTTAATTCTATCTGCATATTTATGTTTTCCTCAAGAGACGACTGGGCAATGTTTGATGAAGGCCCAGGTTGATCAGAAATATCTTCGGTACCTGACGATTCTTCTGATGAATCCATGAAATTGTGATCGATCTCCGAACTATGATGAGCCTTAGCCCGTCTGTTTTCTTGTTCTATGACTCTCAATAATACCCTTTCATCAAGCTTTGCTAGCTTCATATCGATTCCCATTAGACATCCTCTCCGTCCTGGTTCTCTTTGACTCAATAAAAATTTTCTGTCTTCTTCATTTTTTATGATTTCCAAGGCATTAGCGTGAGCAATATCAAATAAATTATTTAAATCTGATATAAATTTACGTTCATTTTCTTCTTGCGTTTCTGACCTACGGCAGGCACTTTTTTGAAGATTGCGCCAATAATTGTACGTCTTCATGATCTTTTCTACACAGTGAGGTGTCGCTCGTGTAGGAATCCTTGCTTTCTCCCAGAAAATGAGGCATTCGCGCACTACCAAGTTGGCACTTTCCCTTATGGATAATTTAACTTCATGTAAATTATAAAATAACACCGATAGTACTTGCCGATTAGATGGAAGTTTGCATCCGGTAATTTGGTGACGTTCACTACCAATTAAATAAATATTTCGATCACCACTTCTCAAACTCAAAGCCAAAATTGCACTAATAGTTGATCCAAACAGCGACTAAAGTAGACTGAGAACGAGACGCTGGCGTAGAAAGGAGAGAGACATGAACGAACAAATCGCTGCTTGCAGGCACGTGCTTTCAACTACTAGCGCGATGCGGCACGTGTTCCCGACCTTTGATTTGAACAAATAAGGCTTCTAATTGTTTCTAAGAACAAAAGGAACAAAAATGGAGGGTGTGCGATTTGAAATTAGAACTTTAAAAAATAAGGGCCACCCTAATGTGCCTAGTTAAATCTATAGAATTCACGAATTTTACCTGAATGCCAATAATAGTTTAATTAATCAACCCCATTCTTCGTCAAAAATTATTGCCAAGAGATTATTCTTTAAAACTGAGAAAATTTAAAACTTTTACTTCTCATTAAAACACCAAAATTTCAAGATGACCTTTTTGCGTATGAAGGCACGAAACATGCCTTCCTACTTCTTTTGATCAGGGGCAAATGCTTCGAAATCTGCGATTAGGCCACAACTGATACAATTGGGACCCCTTTGCAGGAGAAGAAAAAGAAAAAAAAAAAGAGAGAGAGAAATGGCGATCGAGAGAGAAAAGTAGAGGCGCGAAGATGACCGAAACTCCAGGCGAAGAAAAGGAAAGGGGTATTGAGCAAATATCTGGAAAAAGTTTGAGAACTTTTTCAACTTTTTCGCACTCAAGGAAAGAGGGGAGAAAGGAGGGTTGAAGGCGATGCTCGATTTGCATATGAAAAGCTCCAACTTTTTCCAGGCCTTCCCCCTTTCTCTCATTTTTTTCTCTCTCTCACTCTCCTTCACAGTTCTGGAAGAAGTTTTTTCGCTCGTCCGAATCGTACTTTTGTCAAGAAATTCATTCCGACAGCTTGACAGTGAAGAATGCGAGTTTTGCAGTAAGGCGGGAATATTCCATAATGTCAAGCAGAATTGAATAAATGATATTACAGTTTTGCTGAATCCATTCCAGTTTGTCACGCTTTTAAAGCATTCATACCAGGCCTTTTGAATGTTTCACTTCGTGGAATTAAATATGCTTGGTTCAGAATTTCTACCAAACGCTATGTAACATTTTGTGCATAGAAAATCGTGCATAGAGAACTTCACATTTTTTTGTTTCTATTAATCCAAAATGAATGTTTTATCGAGTGACTGTCATACAACAGAGAAATCATAAATAATATAAAAAGAGATATAATAATAAAAACTGAACTGATTGTAAGATCTTTATTCTAGATGTTTCACTTCGTGGAATTAAATATGTTTGATTCAGAATTTCTCTCTCTCTCTCTCTCTCTCTCTCTCTCTCTCTCTACTAA
>BGPR01043337.1:0-12980 GCA_013235015.1 Araneus ventricosus
GAAATTTTAAGTAACGTTTGGGCTTCGAAATGTTGAAGATAAACTTTCTCTTGTCTCAAATAAAAAGTGTGCAAAGTCTAGTTGAAATCAGTCCACTGGTTTAGGACGCGATGTGGAGCATACATACATAGATACAATAACTTTTATTTCAATCAAGATAATTATTAGATAATTACAAGATTAAGATTGCTGGCATATACTATGAGCCATGAAAAAGGTTTTAGTGAAGATATCGTCACAATTAATTAAATATTTAATTTTATTTAATTAAATAGTTAAATTTAATTAATCAAACAGTTAATTTTAATAGTTAATTTGATAATTAGTTAATTTTACAGGTTATTTTAATTTGATAATTAACTAAACATGGCTGCACCAAGATTTGTTTAATAAATTTAATATAAAATAGCCAAAAAAGACAGATATATAAGAGTTCCCTTTATCCTTTTTTAAATTGAAAAATATCTCATTAACTTTTAAATTGTTTTGGGATTTTCTGTCGAAGTATTTGCTTTTAACTGTCGATGAAGATTTAAATTTGTTGTTCAAAATGGCTGCATTGATATCCTATGCTTTAAACACACGTATTAAATTTGCAACTCGCAATGTTTAATAATTTTTATTCTGTTATGTGTTAAGAATTTAGTGACTATTATCTCTGTAACCAGGGGGTTCTCTAAATGAGCCCATTCTAGTAGTGTTTAAATATTTCATGTCATGTGATTTTTGCATATAACAAAGTAATGTTCGCACAATTATATGGTAACCTAGATTAAATAACTAATTTTTAAATCCATATTCTTTATTCATTCATGTCAGGTGTCAATTTTTTGTTACTGTTTCAGATCTGCTGTCTTAATGTTATCTAGGGAATATTTGCTCTGCTGGGATGTTTATTTCTTTATGATTCCTATGATTATGTGATGAGATATAAAAAATTGACCAATATACTGACCAATAAATCTAGCATAACCTTTTGGAATGAAAAATGGAATGATAAAACCTTGATGTAGTAAAAAATTAAATGTCATGAAAACAGAATCACAGCGTAAATATTGCAATGCGTAGAAACAACAAAGTCATTGGCTATGTCTGTATTGATCAATATGTAATATTTCATTACTTTTGTAACATTAGCGTAAATGAATCTACCTTTGCCTTCAAGCTTGCCGAAAAGGGATTTTTTTTTTATTCGTTACGAATATTAGATGTGTTCATGGGTATTCAGCAAATTCTAACCACTATACAATTCAATATAACTATTTAAAGATATAAGTTTAAAAAATATCAATTTGTGTACAACCCCTCATCTTTTAGCTTCTCTTCGGCAGGAGCTAAAATTCTGCTCGTTGTAATGCCGATATCTTTCTGAATATTAATGATATTGAACTGAATTTTTTTATATAAGTTGTCCTATATATCTGGCTTTAAAGTTGTGAAAGAAAAATTGCACTATGTTTCGCGCATGCGCAGTAAAATACTATTTACTAAAATTGCTCATAATTCCTGTAATATTCAGCAATTCATTTCCAACTTTTACACAAATGCTTCTCTTACATATTGTCATCTTTTTTGTAAGTTTCGTATAATATAACAGAAAACTCTGCATGTTATAAGCAAAAAACAGGTGGGAAAATTTGAGATTTTTTAAGAAAACCTTTATATCTTCCCAAATATTTGTGCTGAGTTTACAAAAATTCCTGTAAATATTATACACATTAAACATTACCATTTCTGAAAGTTTCATCTTGTTATCAGTATTCTGTGAAGCGGGGTGGGCCAAAAATGTTTTTATCTTCATCAGTTTGTAGACGGCCCCCTAATTGCCCTCAGGACCTAATCTTCAATGTAAAATGTGAATTATTGTCTATTCTTTACATGTCCGAAGTTTAAAGGCAGTCGGTTAAACCATTCCGGAGAAATTCTAAAAAATGTGAAAATCTGCAAGTGTCCGGATACTTTTGGGCATATAGTGTATTTGGATTTATATTATATATATAGCAAAAATTTTATAATTTTTAAAGGGTTGATGTAATCAATCCTTTTAATGATTTGATTTATAATTATTGAATAATTCTTAATTAATTAATAATGCAAAGGATGAAAGAAAGTCATAGTTACCGTTAATATCATATACAACTTTTATTCTTTCAGGATAGTTGTCCTGAAACATAGTGAGTGATAGTACCATCATTTCTAAACCTGAAAGAAAAGAGATCTGAACTTAAAACTGATCTCCCTAGGTTAAATAATGAGATGAAAATGGCTTTTATAATTTTTACTGGAAAACAGCAGTTAATAAATATTACCATGATGCACAATACCCTGCATATATGAATATTGTACATTATGATGAACATAATGTACAATAATTAGTTGAAGCGACTTTCTTATTTTGTCATATTACGTTAAGTTTTATCATGTACACTTTTTATTCTCTCAGGTTAATTGTCCTGAACCGAAGTGATTGTTGGTCTCATGATATATAAAACTGATTGAAAAAAGTTTTTTATCTGAAAATTAATACCTCTTGTTAAAGTAAAGAACTGAAAATAGCGTTTTAAAAATTTTAGTGGCAAATAAATTATGCAGAATCACATAATACACAATGCATTGTATATATTCATATTAAAAATCGTATATATTCATAATACAATAACTAGTTAAAGCAAATTTCTTCCCTTATTTTGTTATATTATAGCAATAAAAGTTTTTCTGGAATAAGGGTATGATTTCTTAGAAGTGTAAAAGAAAATTTTATAATCCGAGAACGGAAGAAACAAGCATAAAAATACCTCTCTATATATACACCTCTGCATTCAACCACATTACAAAGACAGAATTAAAACAGCTTAAAAAATATCACAGAAAGATTGTAGTTATATATAAATATATTCTTGAAATAACATTTTGGTATTTTACAACTTTGAGAGTCCATGCCTTTGAAAGATTTAAGTTTAAAAAATTTATTTTGAAAAGAATTCATTAAATCATATATAACAGCATCAGTTTTGGAGTCTTTATTGAGAAAATAAACCGTGAAATTGATTTATTTCAAGAAAATTATCCATTTCTTATAGATTTTAATGTCAATGATATATTCACGAATTAATTTTGTATCTATACAAAAAAAAATTCAATAAAAATGGGTGAAAATCGGGAAAAGAGATTAAATCATTGACGCAGAATGTGAGTTGCATTCAAAATATCAAAATTAAACAAAGATAATATCAAGATTACAACACATTCAAGGGTTTATGAAAGCATCTAAAATTAATTAACAAATATAAGATTTTCAGACATGAAAATTATAATATATACGGCTATTTATCAAATACATACTTTAAGTTCATATTTAATGTTAAAGAAAATCATTTGATAAGGTACTTACTCTTCTTATTAGTTGCTTTAGCAAATGTCACACTTTCAAAATTCAAAATTTGCACCATGTTTGTGATAGGCCTACCAAGCTGTGAATAAAGTAGAAAATATTGAAACAAATACGTCCTATTGCTACATAAAAATTGAAACATAATATAGGATTTTTTCTCGTCTCAATTTCACATCGATTGACTTACAAAACAAATGGCGAATGATTTTATTTGGAATTTTGCAAGCAAACATCTGCGATTGTCCTTTGAATTAGAATTGTGAGAACTAAAAATAAATATCCAAAATTACCTTGTATTCTGACATTTTGATAAATTTGACGTTTCGTTTATTAAATTTTATATCTTTTATCCGAAGAAAAATGTTTTGCTTAATTCAAAATTTAATTCCATCTCAAATCATTTTCCTCTTCATAAATTTTTGGTCGGTCCTCTACACCCACGTTACTTCACTGTAAAATATGAGATCAAGCTTATTCTTTACACGGTCGAAATTTAAAATTAGTTTCAGCCTTTCTGGATAAATTCGAAAAAATGAGTGAATCTGAAAGTGCCTGAATACTTTTGACTATATAGTTTATTTTGACCCAATGATTGAAAGGGTAACAGAAGCGGAATATACCAATGAAATACAAATCTCCATTTTGACCAAATTTTGGTAACTGCGTCTACCATTAAAAATTTGTTAAGGATTCAAAATTATTCTTGCGCATTTGAATCTTTATTTATCTCGGTATTTTAATTTTCGGAGTATATTCTTTAATATTTTCCACTTGCTACACCCTTTCGAATGCAAAGAATCAAACCATCCTCATCTATAATAGAAGGAGTTTTTATAAAACCTGGAAACGCGCATATCGGCTTGAAAATGAAAACAACTTGAAGCCCTAGCGATTAGAATTAGAATTCGATAGATGAAGGATTAATCCGTCTAAACAAAGAAAAGGTAAGCTCAAACCAGACCTTTGGAAAAGTTTGTTCTTCGAATGTAGACTCATTATCAAGGCAGCCGAAATCCCAATAGGATCCAAAGCCAGATATGGTCGAAGTACCGAGTAAAAATCTAAATCTAAAACCTCAATTTAAATTAATATAAATCGCTTACAAATAAATACTGCATATTACTAATTAATAATTTTGATACCCAAATCATAAAAATTATACCATTACTGGAATAAATTTTGCCAAATTGAAATGAAGATTTAGGAATTTCGTTCTCTTAAAAAAGAAAAACTTTTACACTTTAACATGTGTGTACATATAAATGAAATATTTGCACTGATGCTTTGTGATAGATACCACGAAGATCAGTATCGCAGAAAAAAAGAATAAACTTTTTCACCAAGAATTTCGTTGCATTTGAAAGACCACTTCCGTAGGCCGAATCGGAATTCAGGACCGTCAGGATTTCGATCCTGTCGAGGTTGGGACAGCAAATATTTCAAACATGTCGGGAGTTTTGCTTTCGAAATTGTATCCGGATTCCTTCAATTCAAAAGAATTTGACAAAGACAAGAGCTGTTTCGGCCAAAAAAATTTCTGCGGCATGCTGAATTGATCGGATCTGGGGTGAGCGCAACTCTGCTTTAGCTTCAGGGGTGTAGTGAAGTCGGAACGCCGTTCCGGCATTGCTTTTTTTTTTCACGCGGAAAAACTAAGAAAAAATTGAGAAAACGTCCTTATAAAACAGCACGATTTTTGTCACCCAGGTTAGAGCGTTCCGGCACTACTTATTTTGCGATTACACTACTGTTCAGCTCTATTAATCATTTTAAAGTATTTGAAATTTACAAGGGTAGATACATTGCATGAATAAATTACCTTTTTTGTTTGTTCATCCAATATTACCATGATCTTTTCTATACGATAAATACTATATTTTATACAATCTACTTTCTTTGCTGAACCTAAAAGCCCTAAAACCATAAAGAAAATCAGAATTAAATCTAAAATTAAAAGAAGCATTTTTATTTTGATTACTTATGCTAAGCAACAAAAAATGCAACCAAAAATGCTATTTAATATTTAAAAATGCAAATGGAGCATATCATTATGCTATTCCATATTTTCTAGTGAACGAAATGTAATAAATTCTTTTATGATTGGTTGTAGTTTAATGACGCAAGTTTAAGGCGTGGCTACACTGCACCAAACACATTGTGATATGTGTTTCCTCTACACTTTGGTGATAGTTTCCATTAAAAAATGTTCCATATATGTTACCGGCAATACTTGAAATCCGGCATTCTATAGAATACATAGGCATTTTAAAGAATGCCAAAAACTGGCCGCAATGTATAAAACGATTAACATTTCACATATTTCCTAGGCATTATATAGAATCAACATTTCATATATTTCCTAGGCATTATATAGAAAGACCATTTCACATATTTCCTAAGCATTATATAGAATGACAAACCGGCAAAGTGTGAAATACATCGCCAATTCGTTTTTAAAAGAAAAAAATGAAGTGCAATTCAAAACAAAATTATTTCTTTCCTTGATGTAATAAGTAGGTTCGCATTTTATTTTGTTGTCTTTAATAGGAAAAGAATAAACTTTGATATGTACAACTTTCATTTTCCTTTACGTATTTTGAATAAAAAGAATTTAATGCACTCTTTCATTATTTTTTCGAAATAACATTTGCATTTTTGACGAATGCCCAACTTTCAAATAATAGCCTTATCCTGAACTTTTTTCATATTTTGCCTAAATAGCATTTGTCATTCTATAGAGTGCCTAGGCTTTATATACAATGTCTAGAGAAAGTATATAATAATTCCCCTATTTCATACTTTGTCTAAAAACGCCTGGCATTCTACATAATGTCTAAGTATTCTATAGAATTCCGGCGGAAATTATCGGAAATGTACGTCACATATATTTCCGATAACATATATGTGACGTACCCATTTTAAAGTGGGACTGTCGTTCTTGACGCATTTTCCTTGTTGATAGAGCTTCGAGATGTCTCTGATAGATGATTGTGTATCTCAGGAGAAATTTGATACAAAACAGTTAGTGGCGAAGTGTCGGTGAATCAATAAAGAAAATAACGTCGTGTTATTGGTTTTCCAAACAGGCTCGGCGCGCAGCAATTCAATTTTTGTCGTCAGAAGGCGGTAGTGGCAGCGACATTTAAGGTAGAATGAAGAATTAGTGTTCCTTAAACATCGATAGTTCAACTATCGACAGATTCAAAACAATCCATACCATCGATAGTTTTCTCCCGGGCAATACTATCGATAGGCGCATTTTCAGTCAATTGTTTAGAAACTATTGATAGTTTCAATCGATAGTTTTAAACTATCGACTTGGTATCGATGTTTAAGAAAAACTATGAAGAATGTGTATGGTACTGAGTGTAAGCCTTTTTACGGAAGGTGTAGTTATTTTAATTATGGTCCCGTGATCACAGTGGACATGCCAAGAAAAGGTCACCCGTAGTTAATCATTAGTGTAAAAGTCACTCAAACACTTGAAAACTGCACTTCGTTACATAAACCACATTTTTTACTCATTTCTTTTGAATAACTTGAATTTTCTCTTCGTTGATTGGAGCCGCGATTCTCCCGGTTGTGGATGTAAAAATTAAGATAGATTTGCGAATTTCTTTGAAGATAAGCGCTCTGGTAGATAACAAGAGGCATGAGTATTTGTCTATTAGAGGACGCAGAAAACTGATTTAATCCTAAATATTTTAAATATTCTGGATATGTTGATGGAATGTTAACTTGCATCTGCATCCACTCCACAAGTTCTTTGAAGAATTCAAGAGAAATTTTTCAGTTAAATTATCATGTTGTTTAAACTAATTTTTTAGCAAACAAAATGATTTTCTCAATTACAGGTTGTTATTTAGAATAATCCTTTATTCCTCATTTGCTCGTATACCTGTAATCGAATTTTCATCCGCCTTGACTAAAATATGAAACCTTTTCGTTCCTACATTAAATTGACTACACTAATTAAATGGAAGATCGAAAAATAAAAATTGGTTAACTATTAGTAAATGTCTAAAATTTGCTAAAACATAACATATAATATTCTGGGTTTCTTTATATAATTTCGTATTTCCATAATTTGATTTCCATTTTAGACCCTATTTAACCTGAAATTCTAATACTTGATGCTTAAGTTTTCACGTCAAGTGTTGAGATTCTAATATATGAGTCTTAATTCTGTTCATCAAATGTAAAAATTCTAATGTTTGATGCTTAAATGCATGCATCAAAAGTGAGAATTTCGGTTCTCATTTGAAAACATAGAGACAAGTTAACCAAGTTCTTAATCGACAGCTGATGACTAAAGAAGGAAGAGTTTGAATATTCTTTTGTCTGCGTAATCTGCAATATTAATTAAATATATCTAGCAAAAACTCTTCGATATTTCATGAAAAGGTTAAGAAAGTTTAAAAAGGAAATGTCATTAAATTCCATTCATTTACCTACTCCGTCTCCGCCCATGTCGAAATAAAGAACTGGAGAGCCTTCTTTATCCACACCAAGCACACCAATAGAAAAATATTTTACCAGAACCTAAAATTAAGTTATTAGTTCATTCTAGAATTAGTATTTTGGTATAAAACCTTTAATACAGGGTGTGGCAGAAATAACTCCCCAATTTCAAACATAAATAATAAAGCAATAATAGGTATTATTCAAAATTCTATTTCACAATTTGAAAGAACAGTATTTACCATTTTGTTTTCCACATTAACCTTCCCTTCGTTTTGAAAATGATATCGTCCAAATGCCGACCTTTACTGCCTATGCATTTCTGAAGTCTCACCCAGAAGTTCTTCATTATCCCCCTAGTCATTGTCGCAATTTCTTGGCGGATAGCAGCTGTCAGTTCCTCGGTTGTCCGTGGCCTACTCTTGTAGATTTATGACTTCAGATATCCCCAGAGAAAGTAGTCAACAATATGGTACCACAGCCCACACAGCTGGAATATCGATAGATTTGCTGAAAGAAATGTTACCGAAGCGTCTGATCTCACTACGAGGTGACATTTCATGGCCAGCACGTTCCCCAGATCTATAGCTTTGTGACTACTTTCTCTGGGGGTATCTGAAGTCAAAAGTCTACAAGAATAGGCCACTAACAACCGAGGAACTGACAGCTGCTATCCGCCAAGAAATTGCGACAATGACTAGGGGGATAATGAAGAACTTCTGGGTGAGACTTCAGAAATGCATAGGCAGTAAAGGTCGGCATTTGGACGATATCATTTTCAAAACGAAGGGAAGGTTAATGTGGAAAACAAAATGGTAAATACTGTTCTTTCAAACTGTGAAATAAAATTTTGAATAATACCTATTATTGCTTTATTATTTATGTTTGAAATCGGGGAGTTATTTCTACTGCACCCGTATGAGTAATGAGAAAATGCCAGATGTAATTTTTAAGCTAAGAAAGGATACTAGCATTTTTCATACTTTCCTGATACATAAGATCAGGCATTAGAATAACAGTTAAGTGACAAACTCAGCAGCTATATAAATCTGAGCTTTTGCTTTCATTTATACAAAGTATATAAAGAGACTGTATTGTGATAGTGAAAAATTTAGACCAAAATAGTTTGATTAATCTCGACATTTTCAGTCTTCCTGAACCAGAAAAAGACTGTATTTGGAATAATGTCTTTCTGCCTATGAAAGAAATAAAAACGGAAAGAGCTTGATGAATAAATTTGGTTTATTGTTATTTACATCTAAATTACAGATCGAGATCGGTATAAAATTTTGGGCAAAATAATTCAAAAGGAATATTGTCTGTCTTGTCTGTCTGTCCGTATGCATGTGAACACGGTAAATCAAAACGTAATCAGTTAGATTGATGAAATTTGATATACAATTTTCTAATTACCAATATTTATCTGCATCAAACTCTCGACCAAACCAACTACTGGTTGACTACCTGTTGGTTTGTCTCTTCGTCTATATGTTAAGACGATAATTCAAAAGTGTAAAATGACTGGTAAGTGAAAATTGGTATATGGTGTTGCCACCAAAATTGTTGGTGGGTAATAAGTTTTGGAATTTAGGGAAAAAGAAAGTCTTTTTTCACTGTACAAATAATCTAAACGAAATGCACACCATACACAAAGAAGAACACTTTTGCTGTTTCACTCTCTTTTTTTTTTTGGTATTGATGCAATTATTTCTTCAAGTTTACCAGTAACGAGTTATTCGAGGTCCAACATGAAATCGAATTAACTCGCTAAATAATCAATCTCATTGTAATGACATTGTTTAGCTTTAATTATGAGCCTTCACTTGCACACTGTTTTCGAGAATACCATGCCATTTACCACTGTTATATAAATTGCAAATAAGCCAGTATTTTTGTGTTTGGCGATTATATATATTTCTAAAATGGAAAATCAAAAAGTTTTTGACATATTTTGAAAAAAATTGGCATATTTTTTTAATTTCCGCTACCGGAGTGTATTTCCGTATTGGAGAATTTTTATAGTCAAGCTTTCATAAAGAATTATTATCTATTATATTTACAAAAAAAAAATTATAAGTAGGTGGTATAGAGCACTTGAGGAGACATGTTTTTCGTCAAAACATATTCAAATACAATGGTTAAGTTTTTTGAAATTTAAATCTAATTATTTCATAACGTAAAAGTTAAAAGGCCAAACATACTTCTGGTGGTTTATAATCAGTCAAAATTGTGTCCACCCCATATTCTTTTCTCCAGGCGATATGCTACAAAAGGAACATGAAAGTAGTATTATTGTGTTGATTTTGGCATTATTAGTGTTTTTAGCATTATTTTAAGGGGACATACGACTGTTAAACCTCGAAAATTTCGATTTTATGAAAAAATATATATTATTCCCCAGTCTTTTCTGAACAATTTAAAACAATCCGCGTTAAAAAATTCCCATAATTATGAAAGCTATGACGAAAAATGTATCAGCTATTCAATGTAAATATTGAAAATGGCCATATCTTTAAAACGCTGTATCTCAAAATGTGTTTTTTTATATTGCTCGCACAATATCTCAAGAACTATTCAATATTTTTAGATAAAATTTTTACTGAAAATGTATTGTGCTGTTTTATACAAATTGAACCACAATTTTTGCGCATATTTTCTCCAAACAGTTTTTGGGGTGGGTAAGAAAAGTTGAAATTTTAACTATTTTTAACATTTTATTTTAAATTAGTATATAAAATAGAAAATTAATTTAAATGTTAATAAATTGTGGTTCAGTTTCTTAAACAGACTGTTTGGAATATTTAGACACCAAAAACATTGTGTTTAGACAAACATTTTATCCGTAATCATGCGCGCAAAGTGACTATCTCATCTTTTCTCCAAAAATTATACCCATATTTATTACTCTCTCAAATAAATACATACCAATATAAAGGTTTGAAAATGTGTGCACTATAAGAGAAAGAACAAATATTTTTCTGAAAAAAAGGTGAGTTTGTGAATTGAATTGTTTCAGAGATATAATGTATCGGATTTGACAGTTTCCCACCCCATTTTTTCAAGGTTTAAGAGTCGTATGTGCCCTTAAAGTTATTATTATGCTATTTTAAATTAGATAAATAAAAATACTTGCCTTTCTTAACATATCTTCTGCTTGTTTAACATTAAAGTCACGTGCTGTGAAAGAAAATATGTAAATAGTCGGCATCATAACAGTAAAAGAATCATAATTTCTGTATGTCAATCAAATAATATTTGAGAATTCTTCTTCCTATCCCATGTCTCCCCACCAAATTTGAACTATTAATTCTAAATTATCCTGTAAATTACTTGAAATGCAAAGATACGCGAAATATTTCACATAGAAAACACATTGCATCGAAATGGTTTCTTCCTACATTTTATTCTGCTCGTTGCATAATATACGAGGTAGAGTCAATAAATTCCCGGAATGGTCGCCTACATTCACGCAGCTGTTCGTTGGAGGGGAAATATTTTTTTGGAGGTTGGCAGCACTAAGAAAGAAAACACAGAGCCATCTGGAATTCATTTCCGGTACTGTCGGCATTAGTTGCAGATCATTTCTCACGAAGAGAATTTTTCATTCGTCGGATTTTGAAATGTCGTCTTCAGAGCAACGTGCAAACATCAAATTCTGCGGTTTGCTCGAGAAACCACCTTCTGAGATGCTGAAGAAAACATACGGAAACTATGCCATGAAGAAAACGGCTGTATACGAGTGGCATACGCGTTTTCGTTTGAAGGTCGCACAAACATCTAAGATGACCCTCGGACTGGGCGCCGCTCCTCTTCCACCGCAGATAAAAATGTTGAGAACGTTCGAGAAATCGTGGGTGCGGACAGACGAATAACCATTTATGCTATTGCTTCTGAACTTGGAATTTCACATGGGAGTGTTCACAGCATTCTTCATGATGATTTGAACATGCATCGTATTTGTTTGCACATGGTTCCAAAAATGTTATCACCTGAGCAAAAAGAACAGTGCCAGACACAGTGTTACCACTCTGGAACACCCTCCTTATTCTCCAGATCTAACGACAGCGGATTTTTACCTGTTTTCACTACTGAAAATGAAATTGAAGGGACACCGTTTTGTGGATTCAGATGAGGTGATCGAAAATGTGACGAAGCAACTGAAGGACCTCTCAAAAAATAGATTCCAGGACTGTTTTGAACAGTTATATGAACGCTGGAAGAAGTGTGTGGATGCAGGAGGAAAGTACTTTGAAGGCCAATAAGGTAAAATTATTGTTCTATTTTTTAATAATTTGTAATTGACCTATTCCGGGAACTTTTTGACCCTATACGAAAATATTCTTTCAAATGCACATATTCAGAGGGATAGAACTTTTCTAAGGACAATATTTCATTTAGGAAAGTACGGTCTTAAATGTCATTTACAAGGATAAAGTAACCCCGGAATAAAGAAGGAAAAGAAACAAATGTTCAATATTGAGGATAGAAAAAATAGAAAAAATATCGAATAAAGACAAAATAACAATAATAGAAGCAATTTATCTGGTGCACGCAAGTGCAGCATCATACAGGAAAAATTGCGAAGTGCATAGATATTAAAACAAATTAAGGAAAGTTTTAACTGTGATAGAGGTAAGAAAACAATAATATTAACAAGAAACGAATGAAAAAGAACGAGGAGGAAGAAGAATCCGAGGAATTATTTCATCAGAGGCCTCCATCCATGCAGATTCAAAATTAGAATAAGTTTTCTGTCGAGGAAAAACGACTTTAAGGTCGGTTCCTCTGAGGCCTGAACCTATTCCGGAAAAAATTGAAAACAAAATAAGGAAGAAAACATTTATCCACAAAGGAGAAATTCAAAACAGTCTCTTAAACATAGTTTGAAAAAAAGGCCTTAAAATATCTTACCGTCGTGGAATGAAACGACGCTCAAAAGTAAACTTTGTTTAGGTGTGCGCACCTATCTCTATCTAGTGAGTTAGTGTATCCCTCGGATTTTTCTCCCTCCTCGTTCTTTTTCTTTCGTTTTCTGTTAATATTATTGTATTTTTACCTTATTTTTGTTAATATTATTGTACTTTTACCTTATTTTTGTTAATATTATTGTATTTTTACCTTATTTTTG